>CABFVX010002091.1:0-17952 GCA_902151425.1 Timema shepardi | reverse complement strand
TAGTTCTATCCAGTCAACCTCATTACACCCGATCTCTATCTTGGGTTTGTTCTATCCAGTCAACCTCATTACACCCGATCTCTATCTTGAGTTTGTTCTATCCAGTCCACCTCATTACACCCTATCCCTATCTTGATCTTTCACTTGCACTGCACGTCCAGCCCTCCGTAGCCTGCGAGATTTGATTACCATTACAAAGTTTGTTGATGAGTACAGTATATGTAACTCATAATCACATATATCTTTTTTCGTGCCACATACTTTCTTAAGCATCTTGTTTTCGTGCACTTCTAAATTTCTTTTCGTCCTGCCAGGTAGGAGATACACCATAAACCATCAAAATAAACAAAACATTCTTCCAACGCAGACGGATAAGGTATTATTTTTAGTAAATTTTTTGACTGTTATTAAATTCCCAAAGCTACTTCGAACCAACTATACCAACATCTTTTGAATTATTTTTTAAAACTCCGTGTCTTACTATCCGTTCGAGTTATACGCTTATATACTAATTACGCTAATGGGTTTAGTGATTAGGGAGGTTATAGTTATAGAAAATATACTTGCATTTGCGCGGAAGAAGAGTGAAAAACCATTTATGAAAAAACACCCTCAGTACACCTGACCGAGATTCGAACCACGATCTTCCCGTCATGGGAGGTCTAGTATTAATCAGACATATAATTTATTACAGTGACAATGTGAACAAAATATTTGAAACTTTTATTTTAAAAAAACTTCAACAAAACCACGCGACACAGACAAGTAATTATTTGTAATCACAAAATCAATTAACGGCACGGTGCTAAATGTGATTATCGGACGCTTTGGGATAGAATATATATAACTGTTCCATTGTTTGTGTGTTTTTTACACATCCCCCAAGAATTTTTGTTTCAGTGTTTATATATAAATATATATACTTCTTTTGGTGGAAGAGAACATCTCAGTCCATTTCTACCCGGCTGGCGTCTCAAGGGTACCCCTTCGCCCCCCTTTGAAACCCCACTACTTCAAAACTTGTAGCAGCACAGACATAAAAATAACTCGACGGTCGCTCGCTCCCCATTCTCACAATCTCCAGGGAGATAAGAGAACTGCTCACAGTGCTCCAGGCGGCTGGGCTACGAACTAGAACACTGGTCAGCGGAATAGATAGCTAGCTGGTGGACAAGTTCAGTCTAAAGGGCGGCCATTATTGAGGATTTTATTACGCTGTTCTTCAGCGTTGGGTCAGGGGGGCCTGATTTCACTCGTACAAGGGCTTCAAACTACGAGCAACGGGATTGAAAATCGATTACTGCTACGTTTCATATTGTAATTTGATTAGTTCAAGGAAGAGATTTGATTTAGCTGAGCTGTGCAAAATATATTATAGTGTTTATTGAAGCAAAGTGTGACAATGTGCACGTTGAAGCAAGCAAGGTGTGACATTGTTTTCATTGAAGCAAGCAAGGTTTGATATTGTGGTGTTAATTGAAGAAAGAAAGGTATGACACTGAGGTGTTAATTGAAGCTCGCAAGGTTTGGCATTAAGGTGTTAATTGAAACCAGCAAGGTTTGACTATGTGGTTTTCATTGAAGCAAGCAAGGTTTGGCATTGTGGTGTTCATTGGAGCAAGCAAGGTTTGACAATGTGGTGTAAATTGAAGCAAGCAAGGTGTGATATTGTGGTGTTAATTGAAGCAAGAAAGGTTTGGCATTAAGGTGTTAATTGAAACCAGCAAGGTTTGACAATGTGGTTTTCATTGAAGCAAGCAAGGTTTGGCATTGTGGTGTTCATTGGAGGAAGCAAGGTTTGACAATGTGGTGTTAATTGAAGCAAGCAAGGTGGGACAATGTGGTGTTAATTGAAGCAAGTGAGGTGTGACAATGTGGTGTTCATTGAAGCAAGCAAGGTGTGACATTGTGGTGTTAATGCAAACAATGTTTGACAATGTGGTGTTCATTGAAGCAGGCGAGGTGTGACAATGTGGTGTTAATTGAAGCAAGTGAGGTGTGACATGTGGTGTTCATTGAAGCAGGTGAGGTGTGACAATGTGGTGTTAATTGAAGCAAGCAGAGAGTGACAATGTGTTCATTGATAGGTTATACAGCAATATTTTTACATACTGTACATGGTTTGAAATATTTTCTCTTTTTCTTTAATGACAACTAGAAATGTAGGATGTTCGAAAACAAAGTACTTAAGAAATGGTTAGAAAAGGGATGAAGATAGTGTGAAGTGGAGGAGGTTACATAACGATGAGTTAAATACCCTGTAATCATCACCAGAGATTTATGGATGATCAAATCTCGTAGGTTACAGAGGGCTGGACATGCACCGCCAAGATAGGGATAGGGTGTAATGAAGTGTACTGGATAGAACCAGCTCAAGATAGAGATAGGGTGCAATGATGTGTACTGGATAGAACCAGCTCAGGATAGGGATAGGGTGCAATGAAGTGTACTGGATAGAACCAGCTCAAGATAGGGATAGGGTCTAAAGAAATGTACTGGATAGAACCAGCTCAAGATAGAGATAGGGTGCAATGATGTGTACTGGATAGAACTAGCTCAAGATAGGGATAGGGTGTAATGAAGTAGACTGGCGGGGTAATGTCCTTATCTCAAGACCCTATGATCGTGGGTTCAAACCCATCTGGGATCAACGGATTTTTCTAGAGCGATAATATTCTATAGGACAACTTCCTTAGTAGTGCAAGTAAATCTATCGGTTTCATGTTGATTGTGGCATGTAAAAAAAACCTGTAGCGTATGTGGAAATATCTTTCCTGACAAAATTGGTAGGCCCTTCCACCCTCGCTCATAGAAATTCAGCTCGGAAGGCAACGGGAAACCAAAACACTTCATGAGCTTCTCTAGTACTTAGGCTGCCTCCCAGATGGTGCGGGCAGCACTAACCTGTCGACGGGCTGTGTGCGTGTATGCATGCATGCATGCACACCGCTAGATGGATATTAATCACTTTAAACCAACCTTCGGGCTGTTGACTGAAGAAAAAGATGTTTATATATTTATGTATAGAGAGTTGCCAACATTAACATAAGGTCACTTATATCTCACAGCTATCAAAAGTGACATATCATGGCCACATGTCTAAGAATATGTCTGCCTACACGAGACTAGAGTCACTTTATTTACGTATTGTCAGATAAGGTTGTTTTCTCCTATCAATCTTAGTTTGCTGAGACCATAAAGAGTCTCATCTCCTCCGGCATTCTGTATGATGGATCACTGTGGTGGCATTGTTCAGCTTTTACCGCGTTCACTCGACTGTTAACGATCTATTCTTTCAATATGGAAGGCTAAACTACTCTGAGCTAAAAAAAACAAAAAAACTTCAGACTTGTAAATTACACAGTCCCGTGAGCTGAGTGGTGCGACGATGTCAGGGTATCTTGGTTCCATTCTTAGGATATTAAATAAACGATGAGGAGTGTCTTATTTATCGTCCGGGCTTTTAAAGACTTAGCGCTAGGTACGCTGGGGTTTGGTTTATTTCTCTGATCAAGTTAGTTTGTAAGTTACGTGCTGATAAAGCACCTATTTTTTTATAAGGGCTTTAATTTCAAAAGTTAATTATTTTCTAGTAATAATATTTAGCACCGCGTCTTACAACCCGTTTGGGTTATAGGCTTTAAGTACTAATTACGCTAATGGATTAGGAATTGGGAAGGTTGGACTAGAGGAAGTGAACCCGCATTTGCGTGGAGGGAGAGTGGAAAACCATTTAGGAAAAACCACTCCCAGTTCACCCGACCGAGATTCGAACCTCGATCTCCCCGTCCTCAGCAATCGAGCTCAACACTACAAGCGCGTTAGCCAACTACGCCACCGAGGCGGGTTATTTTCTAGTAGATTAGCGCTATTTATTTATCAAATTTGGACTCATCGTTTGAATCAAATAAGTGCTTCCCAATCTTTTATATAATCGCAATCCAATTTTCAAACGACCAATTTTCGCGACCCAACGAACTATAATGGTTATGAAAGGGAATGGAAATCAGGGTTGGGGAGGGGGATTAAGGAGTATTTTTTAGTTTTACTTTACCATGACCTTTTGGAGAGATAAAATATTGTGATTGTCAAAAAAATCGAACTCGATCAATTAGGTATTTTACCTTAAGGTGAATCGTGCACGTGATAAATTCGTCATGGGCCGAATTTATTTCTCATTGGGTAAAAACGATCAAATGACCCCCTCCTAGAAACCCTTCCTTCACAAAATTACTAAAATATACCTGCATTGACCACAAATGCGCCAGTTGAGTTTGGACCTTTGTGGAGGTCGGATCTGTGCTTATCTTGAGCTCAAATTACCACCGCGTCTTACTGCCCGTTCGGGCTATAAGCATAAGTGATAATTACGCCGATGGATTAGGAATTGGCAAGTTTGAGTTTAGATTAAGTGAACCCACATTTGCGTGGAGGAAGAGTGGAAAACCATTCAGAAAAAATGCCCTCAGTTCTACCCAACCAAGATTCGAACTTTGATCTTCCCGTACTCAGCAATGTGGCTCTATACGAAATTAGCACGTTAGCCAACTACGCTACGGAGGTGGTTATTTAAACTAATAGAAACAACAACTTACAGTGATGGTAAAAATTTAAACAATGCAGAATGTTAAAGGGACCACTCCATATAACCAAAAAGGTTTGGTTATTTCACATTTTTAAAAGAGACTGTGAAATTGGGATTGGGAAGGGGGGGATTTATCTTCCCTATATAAAAGAAAAAGCAAAAGCCTTCACGCACCTACTTACTCACACTATTTCTCCCACTTCTCGAATAGATAGAAGGTCAAAATTTGGTATAATTGTTCACCATTGGTTACTTCAAAATACCACGTAAAAATAATTTAAATTTCAAAATGGGGCATGAGGAAATGGGATTATAATAGATTGTAATGATATGGAATTATACATCCTAATAATTTATTATTCACAGCTTTATTCAAAATTACGATATTTTAAATGAGAGCGAGTAGTAAGATTTATTTATGTTAAGTTGTTAAGTTGCAAGGTATGGCGACATCCTCCTACGTCTCTGTTTAAAAATACAACGCAGTTTTGTGGACAGAAACTCACCTGGTTGATCACACCTTTTCTTCTTTTGGGAAGCTTCGAGAAGGAAATGTCGCTTGATGTACCCTTTCAGGGTACGTATCTCTTCACTTTCCTTCCTGACGAGGAGCCGTGTAGGTAGAGTCTATGACATCTTAATGTGTTCTAAATCTCACGTGTCGGGAATTAGCATGCATACAACGTAATAGTCGGGCTTTTATTAAAATCTACAACCCGTGAAATATCTAGCAAAAAAACTGTTTATCTACTCAAAATAAAAGAAACTATAAAACATTAGAACTTTTAATTTATAAAATAATACATCATCCCGTTTTAATTATTATAATACAGAGCAGCAAACTTGGACCCAATTCAATCGTTATATTATAGGTCACCCTAATTATGGCGTACAAACATTAATATATAAGGCTAGCTCTTTTAAACGCTACAAGATATAACGCCTCACTTGGAGTTTACAATTGAAATTTGGCATGAAACTACATGGACCACTCCAGAGAACCCAGTAATTTCGATAAGTGTAAATTCATAAGGAGTTGGTTAGATGAGGGAAGGGGGTTAAAAATTTCAAAACTAATATAAACAACCTCTATGTGTGGTATAAAACAGAAATGTGGCAAGTATACAACTATGTTGTAAATATAAGAAATGTCAAAATGGAACTCCGGCCATTCAAAGAATGGACATCTCAGCTAGTTTTATATAAAATTAACCACAGGGAAAGCAACCAAATCTTAAATTTTGTTTGAATATTAATCAGTACGGTAACAGTTAACAGTTTATAAAAAAGAATAATTCATTTTCAACGTTTCTGGCCTAATTCGATCGGCTATTTTGAATCCACCTTATTCCATTTTTGATTTTTAGACTTTTCTATAAAACATGCTAAGACACCCCCATTTCACCAATCTACAATTACAAAATTCAAATATTTAATAATTAATGGGGTATTTGGAGTAATCCCACTACATTCCTGGCAATTTTATTTTTCCAGGTTCCCTAAAACTGTACAGTGATTTAGGCGTGATTGAACAACACACCGACAAACAATATTTAGTTCGTAGGTTATATTGTATTAGTAGGATTTAAACTTTCTAGGTATCTTGATTTTAGAGATGCTGTACACACATATCCTTAAACATACAAAAGACACACACATACAAACACACAAATATATGTTTTAATTTTAATTCAATGATATAAATTTATTAATTGATACATTGGGTTTAGAAATGTGTAGTAAAGCTTTGAAGTCAATGATACAATTATACATAACAAATTTACAGTAAAAACATTAGATCATTTAATCACAGGAGATTGGGATATAAGTTTGGCCAAAACAGAAAATGGTACATCTCTCATTTGTCGATGCAAGGCTATATTGTATGCTACATTTTCTATTTTATTGTTTACTAACTACTATTCCTAAATTGACAGAAACTACAATTACGCAACTAAGTAATTTAGTTTGTCTACAATAACACATGCAAACACAATCGTATGTCGGAACAGAACATTGTCCATCTATTGTGAATGTGTAGTTACGTTTGCTTGCGATCAGCCAATCACAAACAATTGATCAGACCCCTATAATCCAATAAAATTAATACCTAGTTAAATAATCTAGGATAACATTTTATTTTCTTAGAAATAATATATATAATAGAATATACTCCATTTTAAAATTAATTAATAAAAACAATAATTTAATAGTTTATAATGTTTATTTATGAAGAGATGTATTTTTGAAAACTTTAATATGGCTTTAATTATTTAGTCATAGTCTATGGTTGTGTATGTCTGCTCTATGCCTTTTATAACGTATTTTTGTGTGGTACTTTGGTTTTTAAAATGGAATTCAATGATATAGTTTCATAGAATGTGTGGCTAAGTGAAATTTAGGCGTAATAATAGGTTAATATTGTTTTTAAAATATCAATGTTATGATTCTCACCAAGTGTATCAGAAATAAGAGCTTCCCAAATAAAATTGATTTTATTTTTAATTAAAGTTCTTTTCAAAAAACTTGTGGGTTGTTTAGAGATTACATTACATTTAATACTCAATAGCCATGAAATAAGAGCGCGTTTTTTCCTTACTGTGTACTATTACTATTATTATTATTACTAATAATGATAGTAATAATAAATAAAACAAAACCATGAGCTACAAATTTGTAATAACAAAACTATCTGTTTATTTATTTTAATGGTTTTTTGATTATTATTTCAACGATTCTATTGGCATAGTGTGTTATATTTATTATTTTCTTCAGTGGTTAACTCGTCTTAATTCCTATTAGTGGAAATTACATCTTACGACTTTTCATTGTAGAAGTTAAACGTAAACATTTCATTTATGAATCAAATTTTAACAAGCAATTTTTTTTAGAACAATCTGGAACAAATTTGGTACCATCAAACATATTTTTTAAATAAGAATTTTTAATAGTCAAACTTACCGGTGTTGGGGAACTGATATTCAATTTCTGTTTTTAACGGTGTTTATTTTGGTCGGGTGGAGGGTAAGGGTGGATCCAGGAAGAAACCTTCGGGGGTAAGTGAAGAAACTTTTACCCGGAATATCTACCAAATATCCTTATATTTAACACTCAAAAAAAGTGACATTTTAAGGTCATTCTGGACTACGGATCCACTCAAATTTGTTTAATTCTAAATTACCATTTTTTCGTCCGTCGTCTGACCATTTGGAGGGGAAGGGGGGTATGAAGGATGGTTTCATAGGCATTAGCAAAATCTAAGAGCCTGAGCAGTGAAGGATATGTAGTAGCAATAGCCCAATGCTTTAAAGAGTTAAATTTTGTATTACCGTTGACGTACTATTTTTAAGGTACACTCTTTTGATAGTATAGTATGATTTTGGTAGGAAGAACAGTAGAAGTTAGTTACTAAAGTTACTAAAACAATGTTAATATATTCATACGTATAGTCATGTCATCTGCAGATGCTACTTTTGATAGATATTATCAATACCTATCAAATAACACAATTTATATAAAAAATATTATCAATGTTGGCCGCAAAGAAATATGTTTTGATTATCTCTACTGTTCTTCCAACCAAAATGAGGGTATATCTGTTATTGTTATTTGCAATGTCAAGTTTAGCCAGGAACTGAATAGTAAAAGCGTGGTAAATGATTACCTTCTGATTTATGTCGCGCTGGTTCACGAAGACTAAATGTACAGGGCTGTGGTGACACGATTGGATCAAACTCCATAGTCATAACATTGTTATTTGCCTCGATGGCTTCTCTAAAACAAAATATTTATAAATAAAATACGTTATCTTTAAAACAGGTGTTTATCAAATTTAGGATATTCCACATAGCTATATTATATTTACTAAAATAGCATTACTTTCCAGCTTTTCTTTCCTATTTTGTGACCATATATTTAGCAAATTTATTCCTCTTGTGAGTACGACTCGGTGGAGGGTTTTCAGACATATTAAAAAATAAATATGTAAACAATTTCCGGCAAGGTTAGAGTGAAAGTGCAAGACCAGCCTACTGCTCTGAAGCTAAAATATACTCACTAAATGGTGGGCCAGACGAGCTTCCTTGTCCTTCTAAGAACTACTGTTACTAGTGATGGGCAGAATCGGATGAATAGAATCGATTCATTCGATTATTCTAAATAATCGATTCTTTCAAAATCATTCGAATGAAAACATAGCTGACTTGACGCGAGCTGGCCTATTCATTCTCTTACCCCCAGCCTTCGCAGAAGTGCTGAGGAAAATCGACTCTTATGATTATGAATGTTTCCAGGCTATCTCTATACAGGTCTTCATTTCTATTAGGTTCATTTTCAATAAATAGTCCTCATTGCTAGACAATAATCGACCTTACGCATTCGAATGATTTTAAGGTTAATTTAATACAAAGTTTAAGTGGTTGTACAGTTTACAATCTAATAACAGCCAAAAATAATTCGAATGAAAATTACAAAATGATTCGATTATTTTGCTACATTACTACGCGGATTGTTCTTTTTCATTTCCTTAAAATTTTACCTTCCTAACTAACTAATCGCATATAGCACGAATGGTTTGAGAGATAATTTTCTTTAACGTTGACTTAAATTGATTAAGTAGATTAAGTATATACTTTTTATGTATTTAATAAAACATTGCCCGGCCGTAATATTCAGATCGTATTATAATTTTATTCACTGAAATAATTATACGATTGTAAGCTTATATATTTTTGTTATGTTTAGGAAATATTAAAGGGTAAATTATTTCGACTCTTTTAAACACAGAGGGAAACGTATGTTCCTTATTTAATTATTAATCATACGCAAAAGTATTTATATTAATTGCGAGCTACTTATTTGAGAAATACGATCACTTATTCACTGTATAGTATTTTATTGTGGCTGTTGGTCTTTGACACTGTCACAAGGAACTAAATGCAGTAATAGAAAAGTTTTGATAAGCCACAAACGCAAAGGAATGAGTGTTGGGAGATCCGACAGCAGGGTAAAGAGAATAGTAGCACAAAGCAAAACGAGCAACTAGTAACTACTTTTAGAAGTAGTAAATATCCGATTATTACCGACTCTTTTTTACTACTTCTCAAAATAATTCAAATGATTCTTGCGATTCATTCGAATATTTTTCAAAGAATCGAATGATTATTCGATTCTTAAAATCATTCGATTATGCCCATCACTAACTGTAACACGAGGGGGTTGCTTAGGTGGCGGTGTCTACAGCCGTCACAAGTTCAAGCTGTGAAAGAAAATAATTATCGGAAGGGGGGATGGGGAGCTGTATTTGTCTACTCTAAATGTTGGAACAAAGTTCTTAAATTCTCAACTAGTTTCAGGTATTGTCAAGTCAGTCAAACATAGAAGTTCAACACAAAAATGTATTAAGTGAAGTGATGTGTTAAACCGATTTACACCACGAAATATATTCATCTATAGTTTTGAAAGCCGATCTCATAGAAGCAGTAATCAAACATTTGCTAGTTCACAACAAATCCACCAGAAAATTTAAATAAATTCAAAACCTTAACACAGCAAGATAAAAATTAAAGAAATAATTACAAAATGCTTTAAAAATGTTATTACTAGATGTAGGAGTAATATTTAATTATTTAAAAAGTATATTTGCGATTGTATTGAAATATTTACATTTTAATCTAAGTCAAGTTATTAAGTCAGTTATAAAAAATCAAATCCATAGAAATTATGGTTTTAGAAAAATAAATTAATCAAATTTTATCAGTTAAATCAGATTTTAAAGAAATAAAAAAAAATGAACAAAAAATCTTCAATTATAGACTTGTTAAAATAACGCAGTAAGATTTGAACTATCGAATGAACTTAGGTCACTAATAAACATGTAAGTCTGGTATTAAAATCACTTTAAAAAATTAAATTAAAAAATGAAACTCTCACCTTTTTAGTTGTTTTTATAGTTTACAATTTTAAATGTAGAATTTTCCTGGACGTTAGAAATAGCAATTTAAATTTATCAAATATTTACTTTAACAAAAAATTATTTGAACACGAATTATATTTGATGTTTACCCTCGTAAGTAAACGTCTTTCAACTTTGTAACGCGTATATAATGGCGTGTTTTTTTTATCTCAACTTTGTTATGTATGGTAGCAAATACGTATCCGACATATTATATTCCACCTCTTCAAAGAACAACTTGATTAAATTGAAGGAAAAAAATGAGTGGGTTCAGTCTGTATCTAGTCTTGCTCAACGAGAAGAGTTTTTTTTTTTAAAGTTGGGATCAGATGGATTTTGGGTTTTCCGATGATGAGTTTTTCTTTCTACGTTCGCGTTATTCCTTCTCACAATCATTGTCAGGTTTTCCGAATGCGCCCTCAAGTCAGTGAGTCGAGAAAGTCGTATTTTTTAATATTACATTTTGAATGCTTTTGTAAAGTTGCGGGTAGCAGAAGGTGCGAACTGGAAGAAACAAACGTGTTAGGTTGTCATTTCATTTCTCCGAGACAAGGTTATGTAAGGAAGTAATGGTTCGCTGCACTCTGCTTCAAGTTCCTTACTCTTCCTTCTAGTTCAGTTCCTTACCCTTCTTTCTTGTTCACTTCCTTACCCTTCTCTCTAGTACACTTCCTTACCCTTCCTCGTAGTTCAGTTCCTTACACCTTCCTATAGCTAGCTTCCTTACCCTTCCCTCTATTTCACTGCCTTACCTTTTCCTCTAATTCACTTCCTTACCCTTTTCTCTAGTTCAGTTCTTTACCCTTCTCTCTAGTTCACTTCCTTACCCTTCCCTCTAGTTCACTTCCTTACCCTTCCCTCTAGCTCACTTCCTTACCCTTCCCTCTAGCTCACTTCCTTACCCTTCCTCGTAGTTCAGTTCCTTACACCTCCCTCTAGTTAAGTTCCTTACCCTTCCCTCTAGTTCACTTCCTTACCCTTACCTCTAGCTCACTTCCTTACCCTTCCCTCTAGCTCACTTCCTTACCCTTCCTCGTAGTCCAGTTCCTTACACCTCCCTCTAGTTCAGTTCCTTACACCTCCCTCTAGTTCAGTTCCTTACTCTTCCCTCTAGTTCACTTCCTTGCCCTTCCCTCTAGTTCACTTCCTTACCCTTCCCTCTAGCTCACTTCCTTACCCTTCCTCGTAGTTCAGTTCCTTACACCTCCCTCTAGTTCAGTTCCTTACACCTCCCTCGTAGTTCAGTTCCTTACACCTCCCTCTAGTTCAGTTCCTTACACCTTCCTATAGCTCACTTCCTTACCCTTCCCTCTAGTTAAGTTCCTTACCCTTCCCTCTAGTTAAGTTCCTTACCCTTCCCTCTAGTTAAGTTCCTTACCCTTCCCTCTAGTTCACTTCCTTACCCTTCCCTATAGCTCACTTCCTTACCCTTCCCTCTAGTTAAGTTCCTTACCCTTCCTTCTAGTTCACTTCCTTACCCTTCCCTATAGCTCACTTCCTTACCCTTCCCTCTAGTTAAGTTCCTTACCCTTCCCTCTAGTTAACTTCCTTACCCTTGCCTCGGTGGCGTAGTTGGCTAACGCGCTTGTCGTGTTGAGCTCGACTGCTGAGGACAGGGAGATCGAGGTTCGAATCTCGGTCGGGTGAACTGGGGGTGGTTTTTCCTAAATGGTTTTCCACTCTCCCTCCACGCAAATGCGGGTTCACTTCCTCTAATTCAACCTTCCCAATTCCTAATCCATTAGAGTAATTAGTACTTAAAAGCGTATAACCCGAAAGGGTAGTAAGACGCGGTGCTAAATAAAATATATCTATTTCAGTTCCTTACCCTTCCCTCTAATTCAGTTCCTTACCCTTCCCTCTAGTTAGGTCCCATACCCTTCTTTATAGTTCAGTTCCTTACCCTTCCCTCTAGATCACTTCCTTACCCTTACCTCTAGTTCAGTTTCTTACCCTTCCCTCTAGTTCAGTTCCTTGCCCTTCCCTCTCTTTCAGTTCCTTACCCTTCCCTCTAATTCAGTTCCTTACCCTTCCCTCTATGTCACTGCCTTACCTTTCGTTGTAGTTCAGTTCCTTACACCTCCATCTAGTTCGGTTAATTACCGCACTACTATTTCTGGTCCGAGCGTGGTCTTGTATTTAATATCCCAGTTTACCGGGAGTGATATGGGCTCTTAAAGGTCAACGTGATCTTGGAGGAAGGGAATCAACACCAAGTCTTTCTTACCCAATGGGAGCCAAATGATTTACAACGGGAATCAAGATTGATAAATGACTGGGAGGGTTTGTTTCACGCCATTAGCATTGCAAATTGTGAGTGAAGGCGTTATTTGTCTTTGGAAGACCTCTTTTGTGGAGAGGAGGGATTTATTTGATCTTAAGGGTGACCTTTGGAAAGGTCTTATTCTGTCTTTGCAGTTCCTCTTTCACTCGTCGAAAGGTGATGGCGATATTTCATTCCCTACCTAGTCTGAAATAAAGAGAAAATATATTCTCGAAGATTTAAACATGATTATGAGGAATATGACAATGTTTTACTCTTCTCTATTGCAAGATGCAGTTTATCAAAAAATATTTTTAACGTAAAATTATAATTATAATAAAGTATTTTTCTCTACCATGTCTCACCAGTTGAATCTTCTTAGAAAGAGCATTTTAGAAAATTCAAACATTTATTTATACGTTAATCTTTTTTGAACGTTATTTTACCTGCTTCGGTGACTACATGGTCTAAGACGTTACTCTCACAATAGACTAGACTGCCGATGACAGAGAGATCGGGGTTTGAATCCCGGTCCGGTTTATTGAGTTTTTTAAATGGTTCTCCACTCTCACTTCACGCAAATGTTTGTACACTTCCTCTAAATTCAACCATCCTCGTTCCAAACTCATTAGCGTGATTAGTACATATGCGTATAACCTCAACAGGTGGTAAGACGCGGTGCTAAAAAGGTTTTGTTATTTTATGGGTATCAATTAATCAAAAGTGACAGCTGTAGATTATGACTTGACGTATGAATACGAGAAAGTAGATCTAATAAAGTTTTTATAGCTGTCAGATAAGGTTATAATGTCAAATACGACTCTTCCTGTGAAAATTAGACTATATTGATTTTAATCTATACTAATGAGTCAAGGATTAATATTCTAGTAATAGATCATTAAAACTTCAATAAGCAATATAAGTAGTGCTTTTATATAGCAATGAGAACACCATGTTTATTTTAAAATAAAGCTTTGTTAATCAGAAAGATTAAAATATGGTTTCTCAAACAACAAAATAGAATGTTAAAGATAATTCAAAAACTTAATTGAACGTTCTCGTCTTTGTTAAGGTCGATTTCCAGTAAAGGACGAGGCGAAATGTGCCAGCAATTATTTTGGTTTACCGCACGACTTCCAAACGAGCTTACAGCGTCTGATTTTATGCCTGTAATCACTCCCCTCCTCCCCACACACGCTTTGAACCTAATTTACGCACGCCTTGTCCCGGGATGACAAAGGTTTACCCCCTTTCTTATCTCTCGGTCGTATTCCTATTCCTACGCCTTGACAATTAAAGCGGGAGCACGCAGTCTATTAATCTGGGACGTGCCTCTGCTCCAACCCTCCTCTGCTGCAGGTTTAATTGACGGATTCGCCTCACGTCACAAAGAGTCGGCTGGTTGATAACGTGCGAGAAGGGACAGGAGGCCCGGTAACGAGCTTTACGCACACATTAATATGGAGAGCCTCTTCACGAGCGTTCGTTATCTTCCCATGAGTGAGTCAAGGAGATACGTCACATCTCAGATACTTCATATTGTTATTTCCTTGTCTAGAACAAGTTAGTTTTTGTGCTTAGTTACTAGTAACATATTGTTGGGTTTGATGGTATTGTTACTAGTAATATATTGTTGACTTTGAATATCTTGTTGACTTTGATAGTATCGTTACTAATAATATATTGTTGATTCTGATAGTATTGTTGTTAGTAATAAAATGTTAACCCTATTAGTGCATGTTTACGTGTAATTGTTGGCTTTGATAGTGCATTGTTAGTAGTAATATATTGTTCGATTTACTGGTGCATTTTTACCAGTGATAGTCTGTTTGTTAAAACAGCGCATTATTACAAGTAATATATTGTTGGCATCCATAGTGCATTGTTAAAAAATATTGTTGGCAAGAATAGTGCATTGCTACAGGTAAAATAGTAGCTAGGCAAGTGTGTTGTCAACTTAACATCAAGTGGACTTAAGAATTTTCAAACTAGTATTAGATTACTTTTATCACTCTACATTTGTGGTAAGCTATTTGCATTCTCTTTGTTACTAAAATTTTGTTCTAAAATATACATTATTTGGGAACTGCTATGATATTTTCATTAATATATAAAAATGCTTCAATTATATTTAAGCAATGAGCTGTTATTGAAACCTCGATAAACTTGAATAACTTAAATACATTTAAAGTTGTTTTTATAACAATGGAAATGTTAAGAAATAAGTCAAATAACCCTGAACAATCTGGTAGCCCACAATATTCGAAATAGAGTACTGAATAAAATTTGAACATGTGACTCACCTCAGGAAAGTAGAACTATATCTACAAATATTGTATAACTTTGTGGACCAACTCTCTTGAAGCTCCATCACAAAGGTAATGAATCACTAACAGACTCCTCCCCCCCACCCCCTGTTGTTTCCTGTAGAGCCCATATCTCAACTGTAACTACTAGCCATAACTGGAGTGATGGGAAATGATACAGCCTGACCAATCAGGTGATAGAAGGCCTCTCATTGGACAAGAAGAAAGAGTGCTGAATCAAAATCAAAATAGATAATCCTACCTTTGACAAAAATATCAAACTAAAATAAGCAAACAAAACATACTACAATTAAGAGGGAACAATCCCAAACAATGCTTATTTTAAAACAAAGGTTTGTATTACAGAGAGTACAAATTATTTCACAACAACAACTAAAGTTATCATATAAAACATTAAAACTAATCCGAAGCTCGTTTGAATACCTTTGACATACCCAGTGCCCGTGAGACCCGAGAACTGCTGAAACGTTCAATCGGACTTGTACACTCGGAACGTCCCCCAACCGAGAGTCGAACAAACCGCCTCTCGTACAATGATACAGTTTTTGTAAGCGCTATACCGACATTACGGCATACTCGTGTCTTCCTTGCTTTCGTGCCAGTCGGGATTCGAACCCAAGCCCAACGTTCTACAGAGACAGGCTGGCGTTGATCAAAGAGGTGTAGTTTCAGAAGGAATAGTTTAAATTAAACGATTCATCTTAAGACCCACTTTGGTGGCTGCATGCACTAAGGCAGGGGTGTTCAGCCTTTTAAGGTCAAAGGGCCAACATTTTTGGTCTCTTGTTGGCTCGCGGGCCGCAATACTGTACCCACAATATTAGGAATGAAAACAATATATTATTTTTCTTTTAGTGTCTCGACCCGAAATAATTTACCCTCCCTTGTCTACTAGAGTAGTCATTCGCCAGTTCACGGTAAATTTGAACAAAAACGTCATATTTGTCTTTACTTATAAATAAAAAATAATTTATAAAATAACTTAAATTATGTATTTAAAAAATGTAATGATGTATGTAAAATATTAAGCTATACTTGTCATGTTGAGCTAGACTGCCGAGGACGGGGAGAGAGAGAGTTTCTAATCTCGCTCGGTGACTGAGGGTGGTTTTCTCTAAATGGTTTTCCACTCACCCTTCATAAAAATGTGGGTTCACTTCCTCTATAGTCAACCTTCCTCATTCCTAACCCATTAGCGTAATTAATACTTAAGCTAATAATCCGAACGGTTAGTAAAACGCGGTGTGAAAGTATTATTATTATTATTATTATTATTATTATTATTATTATTATTATTATGTACTTGTCATTTTTTTCTCTTGAAATAATTTTGAATTTCCTCTTGAGCCAGTGGGCCGTGAAAAAATGTTACGGCGGGCCGCGAGTGGAAGACCCCTGGCTCTAAAACAACGGGTCTAAAACTGTGGTTCATGACGATGTGCCAGGTGGTCCGCACATAGGACTGCTGTAAAATGACACTCGTATTTGCTTTTTTAAATGTTCTAGATTGAGACAAAGTTTTCAAAAATAGGTAATCAGTAATCTAACCTCAAAAAATCTTTAATTATATTATACTATTTCCTGGATATCTATGTTAAACAAAATTGTTACGTAAATTTTCGAAAATTACCCAACATTAAACTATTATTTATTTGAGGTACCTGCCTCGGTAGTGTAGTTAGCTAACGAGCTAGTTTAGTGTTGAGCTAGACTTACGAGGAAGGGGAGATCGAGGCTCTAATCTCGCTTTGGTGAACTGAAGGTGGTTTTTTCCTAAATGGTTTTCCACTCTCCCTCCATAAAAATACGGGTTCACTTCCTCTATATTCAACCTTCCCATTTCCTAACTCATTAGCATAATTAGTACTTAAGCGTATAGCCCGAACGGGTAGTAAGACGTGGTGCTAGGTATTTTATTAGCATTAATTGAGGGATTCATTAAAAATTAAAACACCCCTAGGACAGACAAAATAGATTTTTGGGTTCTGGGACACATAAAATGTACAAATTCATCATAAACTCGCGGTCAAAATTTATTATAATATTGACAGGCTAACTGCGCTAAGTAAAATTTATTTTTGGTCCACAATTACAGTCCACTTTACATAGGAAGGGCCAACCTTTATTAAAAAATTCACTAAATTATTAGTGTTATTTAATTGGTAAGTCTTAAGCCGCGTACGGACAGTGTGAGGCGGTGCGCTTCGCACGCCTTGCAACGCATGCTTCGGCTCGAGGCATGCGTCACTAAATAGTTTTGATCAGCACATGCTCACTGCGAGCCATTAAACCATCACGCACAACGCACGTCAGTAGACGATATGGCTTCGTCACAGCGAAAGGTGCAGGTTGCTGTTGCTGCTGCTGCGTACATTGTGCTGCACTCAGTTATAAAAGAAAACAAACAAAAGTGACGGCCACGTTGGTGGGTTAAAAATTATTTCAGGAAAGGTTGGAATATGGGAATAGACGCTTAGAAGATATAAATAAGATTTGAGGAAGATGTCACAAATTGTGTACGTATGTCCACCGAGGATTTTGAACATCCATTGGAGTTGATAGATCCTGCAGTGAAAAAGAGTGAGTGATACGTACATGCGAGCGGCTATCAGTGTTAAGGAAAGACTAACAGTTACTCTGAGATTCTTAGCTACTGGTGATTCATTTAACAGCTTACAATACCTGTTTCGTATATCGAAACAAACAATATCAGAGATTGTTCCAGAAGTTTGTGACGTGCTGATTGAAGTATTAAAAGAATATATAAAAGTAAGTACATATCAGATTATAATTCAATAATAACTTTAATATCTGAAAATACCTT
>CABFVX010002090.1:64867-128073 GCA_902151425.1 Timema shepardi | reverse complement strand
TTGAATGCGGTGAAATGCAATAGCCATGCTCTTCGTAGTAAATGTGCATAAAGGCTTGTCCTCTTCGCTGTCAGATTCAGGGCTTGAATTTTGGGTCAGCTCTTGTAGCTCCTCGTTAGTGAGTTCCTTAATCTCGGCGTCCACCACCTCTTCTATGTCCTCCATTTCCAAATTCCGGAAGCCTGCTCCACGAGCAATGTTGAAGAGGTTTGTGTTTGCACTTGGCACAATCTCTTCAAATCCTTTAAAATCTGTGACGCATTCAGGCCATATATTTCGCCACACCGCGTTGAGGCATGTATGAGAAACCTCTAGCCAAGCCATGGATATGTTTTTGATGGCTTTAAAGAGATTGTAACTCCACCAGTACTCCTTGATGCTGGTTTTGTCTTCACCAACTGTAGCTGCGACAAGTTGCTCAAACGTACGTCGTAAGTAGTATCGCTTGAAAGTGGCAATTACACCTTGTCCCATTAGTTGGATTAGAGCCGTAGTATTGGGAGGGAGGAAAACAATCTCCACATGCTCATCCAAGTCAGGAATGTCATGAGGATGTGAGGGAAAATTATCAATGAGGAGGAGAATTCGGAAATCTAAATTATCCTTCGCACAGTACCTCTTCCACGCGGGTATAGCGTAGACTTTCAACCCCTCACAGAACATAGCACCAGTTATCCACGCCTTTTTATTGGCTTTGTAATTAACAGGAAGGTGCTCCTTCATCTTTGCTTTCAAATCCCGTGGTTTCTCTGATCTGGCAATCAGGAGTGGCTTCATCGTGTAGTCACCAAATGCATTCCCACCTAGCAACAGTGTTACACGATCTTTCGCAGCTTTAAAACCTGGTGCTGTCTTTTCTTCCAGTGAAATGTAAGTTCTGGCAGGCATACGTTTCCAAAACAGTCTGGTCTCATCAACATTGAAAACTTGATTTGGTGAGTATCCGCGGTCTTCAATGATGTTTTGAAGTTCGACAACAAAGGCTTCCGCCAAAATGTTGTCAGAACTTGCGGCTTCACCAGTCACTTTAGTATTATAAAAATTATACCGGTGCTTAAAACCATCGAACCACCCTCAGCCGGCACTGAAAGATTCTTCTTTAGAGCCTTCATCGTCCTTAGGCTTTAACCCGCCATGATATAAAGATTTAGCTTTACTTTGAACAATGGCTAAAGTAACTGGGACACCACGTTGGTTTCGAGATTCAATCCACAGCGAAAGCATTTTCTCCATCCTTTCAATGCGTTCGTTTCTTGTATGCATGACCTTGGTCACACTGAGCCCTGAAATTTTTTCCACTCTGCACTTAATTTTCATTGCATTTTCCCCTATAGTGCGAATAGTAGTTGCAGGTAGGCCCAAAGCTGCAGCAATGTCTACATCGCGCTGAACGAATTCGAGTCGATGTATTACGTCCATTTTAACAGCCAGACTAATTGATCGTCTGTTTTTCTTTGCAATTAAAGTGTTAGATAAATTACATGGACGTTTAGACGCCATTGCAAACAGGTAACACCCCGCCCGAGCCCCCTTTAACTAATATAAAAAACAAAACCAGTAAACACACGTTGCGCCCGAACTAAAAAAAATTAGATATAAAAACAAAGAATGGTAAACACAAGTCACACGTGAACTAAAAATATAAAAACTACAAAGAAAGCTAAACAAAAATTCGTATGCTTGAACAAAACTGCTCATAGCTTGCACCAACTTAAGTGTTGCCAGCTCAATAATGATGAAAGTCTCTAAATCTGGTGCAAAAAGTATCAAGTTTCAAGTAAAATATTCCAAATTTAAAATACTGTAAACAAGCAAAATATTTTTTTTTTTGCGTACAAATACCCATTTATATTATTATTGTTACTATCATTGTTACTACTAATGGCTTGTTGTATTGAAGATGGGGAGCGGGGGTGGGATAGAAATCTCTGACGTGACCTGCATGACTCATAGGCCTATTAGGCCCACACAAACGGGAACCAGGCAGTTGACACTTGCCGCGTGTTCAGCTGAAAAACAACGTTGTACCCAATAGCGGACGTTATGTTAAAAAACTGTCACAGATTATTAACAACGTTGTAACCAAACAACGTTTTAATAGGCAACGTTATAGCAGGACTCACTGCATGTATGTATGTATATATGTATGTATGTATTTATGTTTGTATGTATGTATGTATGTATGTATGTATGTATGTATGTATGTATGTATGTATGTATGCATGTATGTATGTATGTATGCATGTATGTANTGTATGTATGTATGTATGTATGTATGTATGTATGTATGTATGTATGTATGTATGTATGCATGTATGTATGTATGTATGCATGTATGTATATATGTATGCATTCATGCATGTATGTATATATGTATGTGTGTATGTATGTATGAAAAAAGTTACATAAATATGCTGTCTTTACTCCTTGATAGTAAGTTTCATTCTAAAATTTCCTGCTTTGACAAATAGAAGGCAGGTAATGTATTAAGGTGGTTGATCTTCTATTGGGAAAAGTTTAAGAAATATTTTTCAAGGGCCTCACTCTGGCAATAAATTGAATTGTGGGTGACAAGAAGATGGGACTCGAATCTTACTTAGGTGTCTTGAGGGTGGTTTTTCCTAAGAGTTTTATCACTCTCCCTTTACGCAAATGAGAGTACATTTACAGTCATTCATCCCTCTCCCTTACCCATTAGTGTGAATTTGTAGATAGCTAAGGGGGTAATAAGATGAAGTGCACATAAATAAATAAGCAGTAATGTTTGGGGATTTATCCTCTTTTATAAATACTGTCATGTTACAAGCCATGTTTTAGATATGATTTAATTTATTGTGTCTTCGCTAAGATTCTATATCATGGTTTTGAAATTGTGTGTGAGGACTTCATATTGTCATCGTGATAAGCAGAATACGATGGCATTGATAAGGATGCCAAAGCTGAAGGATGGTAGTTTACTGGCCATATAAATATACACCCTAATTAAACAACATTCTCATTGTCTTTACTGTCGGCAGGCGGATTCAGTCCATCTTTTTCGGATTCTTGAGGTTGTGATTGTGTTGGACCTTTTGTTCTCACTTGGTTTCGGTACCAACACTTCCAACAACATTTTACCTCGTTCAATCAGGTAAGAACATTAGCTATATTTGGGGTTGGTCATTTAAGTTAATTTGAATACTTTAATAAGCTCTTTAAAACGTATTAAAAGTGTACCAAACATAATTCATAATCATAAAAAGGAAAGCATTTATTCAAGAAAATTTTAAACGCTTTCGTAAAGAGTTTTAATTACTCTAATGGAGTAAATAAGACTTAAGGGGAGAGCATAGATAACTATAGAAAAGTGTTTTTGCAGTTTTTATATAAAAACTTTTTTTGATAGTAATAAATCAAATAATTTCCCCATTAGAAACATAGAATTTTAATTTTTATTCCCATGGTGTTATCAACATTTTGTGGAATGTCTGTCATAAGTAAAATGGCATTAGATTACAAACATTTTAACTGAAGAGAAAAAGTTGTCTTTATAGTGCAGAACACACTTGACAGGTATTTAAGAACGGTTGATTTCACCATGAGAAGAAAATTAAACTCTATGCTTTTAATTATTTTGGCCATAAAAAGTTTTGCTATAAAAACTGCAAACACACTGGCCTTTTTTTTTTTTTTGCGTCTCCTACACTCTCACCTAAAGTACATTTGTTCTATGATATTAGGAGCTCGAAATGTATAAAGTACGACAACTATCCTTATCTTGATCTAGGGGACAATTTAAAGTGTTGATTAGTGGAGAACAAATAGGAGAATATATAAATCTACGTAATTTGGAACTTCATGGCTTGTGTGCAACCCCAAAAATGTCAAGAATAATCAAGCCGTGCAGGCTAAGGAGGTCTTGTGGCACGTGTGGGGGATCATATGTAAAATTATAGTTACGAAACTTGAAGATAAAATACCCCTTGGTAAGCCTAGACATCTTTGGGAGGATAATGTGAACATTTTGAAATCAATTAAAATCTTTAAATACTAGGATTTGGAATTTTTCTAATCAAATTTGAACCGAATTAGATTCAGATTTGAAATTTAGGAACTTAGCACAAGTTTAAAAGTTATTCATGTTTTGTTCTAGATATATATTAGTCCACAATGACCGTACGGGATACCACATGTGGTATCGGCTCTTTCCGACCAAAATGGATGCAAATGTTCGCTAACACGAGATGGTTCATGGTGGTATATACCATACTCGGTATTGTACAGTCCATGTCATGGATGTACACCCCTGCCACAACAACAACTTTAGAAAAACGATTTAAAACACAAAGCCAGACCATAGGTAAGCTTTTATTCTAAGTAAAAGTTATCAAATTGATAATTTTAGTGACGTTATTTTTTATGTTTGAATGTTGCACAGGTATATTATGGGATTAAGTAAAAGCTTGTACAATATAATGTACGGTACATTAACAGCGAAGGTCACAAGATAGAAAGGATCATTAGTTACGGAAATAAGCCGTATCACGTAACATATTTTGAAAAAATGAAACCTTGACACGGGAATTAAACCAGGAACCCATGTGGCTATGCTATCTGATGTTTCATTGTTAGTTGGCGATTTCCACACGTCCATCACAGACTCTGCCTTAAACTATGAGTGAATAATTAGCTTGAGTACGGGATGAATCATGGATATATCAGTGGTATGAGTATGGGCTCGCCAATATAAGTGTCCCGGGTTTGATTCCCATGTCCAGTTATATATTTTTTTAGATTGTTAATATAAGTAGTCTAGTTTAAGGCAAGGAAGTACCCATATTTTTAGGTGTGTAGTAGGGAGGAGCATTGTCTGTGCGGGTGGAGGGGGAGTGGCGGGAGGTAAAGGGGGTGTCCTATATGTGGTGGCGTGTGCTGAAGTTCCCCAATAGAAAAAGTCAAAGATATTTTTTAACATTTAATCTCTCTTGAAGCAATAAAAATAAGGGGTTCATGAAATTTATAGATTCCGATATCTTAAGCTACTAACTAATTTATTAATGAGGACTACTGAAATATATTACTAGTGGGGACGTGCCAAGTCCAATGTTTGAATTCAAAACCAAGTTGAATAAAATATTTTAAATATTATCGAAGCTCAATACAAGTTAGATATATTTTATTTTTATTGTTGTACATTTTTAAAATATGTTCTATGGATATTTATTATAGATGGGTTGAATCCTATATTTCTCGAATACAAATGTCGAATACGGATCTTGAATTCATTCTCTTTCGAATCGTGAATCCAAAATTTGAATCTTCGAATCTTTAAATCAGTAAAAATTTATTCAAAGTGAAAATCCCTATTTTTAAATTTAATTTAGTCTAAGTTGCTTGAGGTTTGGTGCCACAGACAAATAACATTTTGTTTATCATGTCTACTACGTCATAAGCAACAAAGTGAACAATTTTTATGTAAATTAGTTATATTGATACAATTTTATGATTTTTTTGTGGTTTTGTTATTATAACATCTACACAAGTTTATAAAATTCCTTTCACTAGTTGTTTGGTATTGTTATTTGAAGGTAAAGGTCTTCATGATTTTTACAAATATCGAGTCTCTAGAACACAATATGATTCTAGGAATCGAGAATCCGAGCATCATCTCTCTAATATTTATTCAAAAAACTGGACATATTATGACCAAAGCTAATAAATAATGTTGTCATCACCAGGTATGATTTAATTACTTGAAATGTTTGTCATGTGAATATTAATGTGTAATGTACTGTACATAGCAACCCAAACTGACCAAATGAAGCCTAAATTAATATATTAGTTTAACAATTTTTGTATTAGTAAGCTACGTAGTTGTCGAGGCCAGAATATGCAGGGTGTTCAGAAACTCTACGCTAAAACTGCACATAAAATTTGTTTGAATCAAAAGTAATATACAATCCCTATTCAATTACATCCGGGAAACTCTGCCAATACCATTAAAATGTGTTCAAAGATTCGGCGTACAGCTCTGGGAGAGCAAAACTGTGCAAGCATGCGTGTACAACAGGTTGCATATGAGTTTGGCGCGTGGCACTACACACCTCGACATCTTTGAAGCACGGCAGCAGAAATTACCACAGTTAACATTAAACAGCACACCAGCCCATCTAGAAATGGAAATACGTTATGAGGGTCATCATTAACGTTCCTACATCACAGAAAGTGCTTGTTTGCCACTATTACATGTGCACTGCCGCGTGCCTAACTCCTATGCAACTTGTTGCACACGCATGATTGCACAGCTTTGCTCTCCCGGTGCTGTATGCCGAAACTTTGAAGACAGTTTAATGGTAGTAGCATGGTTTGCCGAATGTAAATGTAGAGAGATTTTGTGTTACTGTTGGTTCAAATAAACTATATGTGCAGTTTGGCTGTTGATTCCGAACATCTTGTATATATTTTTTTAAGAAGTGAAGTTGAAATTGAGAAATATTCGAAGTAAGGTCAAAGTTTTTGAAGATTTCCACACCCCTAATTGTTTGTAATACTTTCGGACATGTGAAAGGGGTGATTTAACATTCAAAAATCTCTTCCGTCCCCTCCTTGCTTATATGTATTTACAGTATGTTTAAAACTTGTATAAGCAGAAATATTCATATTTACTCACTTTGGAGTTAAGATGCGATGCTAAAAAATAGATATATACATACTAGTCCACTTCGAGGGTCGAATGGTCTGAGACGTCATTCTCGCAAGAGACTGGGCTGCTGATGACAATTAGATCGTGGTTTGGATCCTGGTAAAGCGTATTGAGGGAGGGTGTTCCTAACTGGTTTTTACACTCTCCCCCCACACAAATGTGGTTACACCTATAAAAAAATTAGACCTGCCTCATCTTTAACACATTAGCGTAATTAGTACCCATGCGTATAGCACAGACGGGTAGTAAGACGCGGTGACAAGAGATAAATGTAGACAATCATACTATCAGATCTATTTTTTTAGCACCACGTCTCCCTACCCGTTCGGGTTAATATACTCTTATGTACCAATTACTCTAATGATTTTAGGAATTAGGAAGATTATATTTAGAGAAATTTTACCAGCATATATGTGCGAGGAGAATGGGAAATCATTTTGTAAAAGTCACCCTCAATACACCCAACCGAGATTCGAACCTTTATCTCCCTTTCATCGGCAGTCTAGTTTACTGTGAGAGAGAAAGTTGCGTGACAGACCTTGCGGTCACTGAAGTGGATCGGATCTATTTAATGCAGAGAAAGCGTATTCTTGTACAATTAATTCCACACGACTGGTGAAGCGTGGAATATAGATAATATCTTTAGGTTACGAATATAGTCACATCGAGTACCAAATTCGTAAATTTTGAAAAATTTCACCTGGACACCGGTTGTAATGATACTGTTTTGGACCCCTCTCATATATTTAAAAAGTCGTGGATGAAGGGTATTATTCTTTGATAAACAGTATGTAAAATATCTTTTAATACTTCATTCGTGAAGAGTCACGCGCTTTTCAGGAATAATGTCAATGTATTGCTCCATTAAAACTTATTTTTTTCTTTCAAAGATCAGCTTCGTAGTATTTAGCAAAATCTTGTGACTCACTGGCTCCCTCTACCCTATAGGAAACTAGCTTTCACAACACATGTTGCCAGTAGATTTTCCATTGGTTAGTTTTAACACTGGTGACAAGGGGTCCAAGAGGCAAGGGGTAGGTAATATATAAGCCGCTTGTGCGTATGAATCCATATCAGTGCCGATAATATACACACAGTGCCAGTAACTTAAATCCATAGAGTACAATAAATATGTAATAGAGAATATAACATTAAACAGTACACGGAACAGGGAACTTGCAATATTGTAGAAAAACAATCCGTAAACCATACAATTTAATATCATATATTCAGTACTGACGGTGTAATCAGTTAAATAAAACGTGTTCAACTTCAAAAGTCTTTCTTATTTCATAATTATAAATATAAAATATACTCAGATCACATGACCGCGAGCAAGTGCGCAGTAAGGCATGCTCGCGTCGTCATCATCGCAAAACTCAACATCGTTTCTAGGTAGTGACCAATCACAGGGCGATATCTCATTATAAATCCGTATCATCCTAATTGGTGTCGTATCGCGGGTCAAATATCAGTATATAATTTCAATGGCACTTCAATCGGCGCCCATAGTGTGTCAATATCACTTTATTTGGCTTCCAATCACGGGGCATCATTAGTACATAAAATCCATATCATACGGTTTGACTTTTCAACATTTACGAGTATCTATTTGTGTTAAATTTATAAATAAAAATAAAATGTTTTATAGCTTTCATTTTTTTGAAACTTGTTTAGGTGTTCTGATGAGCGGTAACGAGGTGAGTCAGATATTTTTGTCCCTCATCATGGCGTACTATGGCGGAAGGGGCAGCAGACCATTGTGGATGGCTTGGGGTGTGATGTTCTCGGCTCTTTCCTGCTTCATCTTTGCCGTCCCTCATATGATCTATGGCCCAGGAAGAGAAGCTTTAGCACTAACTGAAGAATATCTGGACCCAACCGTACTCAACTCTACCGCAACAGTGAAAAGTTAGTGTTTGTTGATATGTCGATCAATTCGAGTAAATGTTAAAGATTGTATATGTATTTATTAAAAACACGAAGCGATTCTTTTCTTCAATGATTCCTGGATTTCTACCCCTACCGATTTTAATAAATAAAAAGGGGAAACTTTATAGACAGAGTGTGCCCGAATGTTCAAAAATATTCAAAGGGGAAGCTAACATTCTAGATAACGACAATTTATTTCGACAAAAATTTCTTGAGTTCTAACAAAATAATAATACAAACTTCAATTTCCTTTATTATAGTGTTGACTAACAGTTACAAGACCTATAACAGATCGGTAGTGATACACACATAATAGGGTTATAAGAAAACATGTAATAATAATTAAATAATAACACAATTATAAACAAGTAATGCTTTAAATAAGTAAATGGAGGATAAAAAGCGATATAGTAAGAAAGAGTAATAAATATATATATATATTATTTAATTAAAACTTAATAAATCAAAATAATGTAGAACATATAACTACATAAGACATTGATAGGGAAAGTCCTTAAATAACTCTTTGAGTCAGGCTCTTCTTTTGTAATAAAAAACAAATGATACTTTAATAATTCTAATAATAATAGAAATATTAATAAAAATAAGACCATTTACTTAGTGAGTTATCATATCAAAGTTTAACTTACAAATTCTCAAAAGCAAAGACACAATTTAAGAAAACTATTGCCACACAATTCTACAGAATCAATTATAATATATTTTTTAGTTTATTTTTAATTAATGATTTGGCAAGTACCGGACCACAGAAATTGCCAGACGACCGAATTTGTCTCCTTAGAACCCTTTATATACCCCTTATGACTAGTCCCTAGGATTGACATTTCACTTTACATACTTATTGCTGGGTTGCTATCATACACAGTATAAACAAACTTAAAACATGAAATAATACACCACCTTTCACAACTCTTGGTCTCTTGGAAGACATAATTAAATACGTAAATACAGCCAGAATGTAAGCCGCAACAAGAACTTATAATCAAAACACTCGGCTACAGAGTGACGACAACAAATTTGGCGCCTTGGTGCTACCAGTAGCACCATCCTGGTGGCCGCTCTTCGAACTAATGGCGGCATATTCATAAAGTGCCGGACTAAAGAGTTTTAACTGTAGTTTTATATTGGTTTCATCGTTGCCATCTATAGATGAGTTCAGCTCTTCTAAATTCTAACTCCCTCGACTTTATCCTTTCTGAACAAATATGTGGATAGTTTGAACAGACAGTGAAAGAGAGCACTAACACTAACTGTAATGTTCTCAGTTTATTATGCTTTTTTTTTCAGCACTGCATCTTACACCCCGTTCGGCTTATACGCATATATAGGCCTACTAATTACACTAATGTACTAAGGATTAGGAAAGTTGAATTTAGAAGAGGTGTACCCGCATTTGCAGGGAGGGAGTATGGAAAATAATTTGTTAACAAAACACCTTAGTACATCCGAATGGAATCGAACCCCAGTCTAATCTATTGCGAGAGTTTCTTTTATTGATCAGCTGACTGCTTGGTGGTTGTTCCTTGCTGTAGAATATTTTCTTTCGAAGGGTTTTATTGGACGAAGTCGCTGATTGTTTCATTGGTTATTACGGTCACGTGCTCAAGGATATGGACTGTATAGAAATATCTACGGACAACAGACAAATGACTATGGACCACGGACATACGAGTCTGTAAGAGGAGTTTAAGTGTGGTGAAACATTTACATGAATAAGGTAGTCTATTGCAATGAGCTAACTATAATGAATGTCTTCAAATGCTTCCAGGTGAAGAGCCTTTGCTCTGCGTGGCCAACCAAACCATGGACGCCACCTGCGAACAAGATATTTCCTCTGGAGACCAATCGAACGTACCACTTTTCTTGATCTTTCTGTCACAGTTTGTGTTGGGTATAGGCACGACGATGTGCCATGCCTTGGGGAACACTTACCTCGATGATCACGTCAAGAAGACGAACGCTCCCCTCATGTTTGGTAAGTGATCCAAGCAGAACTATTTTAGTCCTCTCAGGGCCGAGACTATAAAATCTCATTCGAATGACAGCATTTCTTAGATGCAAACAGATTAAGATAGCCCAATTTTAATATGAAAAGTATTTTTATATACAAACTTTTTTTTGCAGTCAACATTGATAACATTTTACTAAATAATTAGTGTTATCTCATTGTTGATAATACCATATATGAAAAGTGATAACTGTAGTTTACGTGACTTGACTTTTTAAGAGAATTTAGATCTAGTGACTTTTCCAGGTATACTTCCTATGAAAATTGGACTGTATTTATTCACAATAGCCTTATTAATAACTATTAGGTTATCGAATACATCTGGGATAGGAAATATTCAGTGGTAATATGTCCGAGTTGACGTCATTATTAAGTTACATTGATTGATAGCTGTCTCCTATTTGTCAATGAAAACCATAGGTTTGGGGTTTTTTTCCTTCAGAGTTTTAGTTGGAAATCTGTTTACATAATATATATTCAACTAAATTCTGGCAAAAAACAGGGCATTTACTTATTTAGCCTAATAATTGTTAATAAGGTTATTGTGAATAAATACAGTCCAATTAAATATACTTGCTTTGCTCGTTGTGGGCCCCGCCCCCAAACCCCCAGTGAGTGTAAACTAATGTAATTCCAGCATTGTTTTGAAAGTTGATTTATTTTTACAATTTTATGATTCTAGCTGTCCCATAAGTGTGTCAGAAAATTACAAAATGTGTGGAAAATGTGTAAAATTTACCTAAAATCAAAACATATAGCTCTGGTGCAATCAGTTTTTGGATAGCTCTTATCGTTTAGCGGCAAGAGGCCTCCAAAGAAAGGTCTTCACCGACTTTAAAGTTGCTCCACCATTTAGATTTTTTTTCGGGGGTTCAATTTTATTTTTTTACTTTTTGGAATTTTCCAGTCAGTTACAGGCTAGAAGCTATAAGTTTGACAAATTTCAAGTTTCTAGCTCATCTGGAAGGGGGTAAACATTAATGTCAGTGAGTGAGTCTGTCATGTGGCTTTATAGTGATACACACACACACACTCACACACACACACAGAAAACGTATTTTATGAACGTGGGCTATAGCAAGACTTGCTACTGTAAAAGGCAATAGGGCAATTGGGAATCCCGGAAGGTGGGAGGGCTTGAAGCAAACTATCCCTATGGACGACCCTTGTTTAAACGTTCACTCAGTTTATCTTGAAAGGTTACATACAATCTTAGCTTGATGGGTTACACTATGACCCTATCTTATAAGTTATACCTTAGTGGAAGTGTATAAGGTAAGTTTGTTACCTTTCAAGGTAAACAGTGTGTACAATATACTCCAAATAAATACGTTGTTTTTTTTATCTTGAAAACATACAGGCGCTGTTATGTCTCTACGAATGGTCGGGCCGGTTTTTGGCATGACGTTCACTTCTATTCTTCTAAGACTGTACATAGATCCAACGCTGACACCAGTTATAACGCCGTCAGATCCAAGATGGATGGGTGCATGGTGGCTAGGTAGGTGGTGAACTTTACTTAAGCACGTGATGGGGTTCTGTCAAAGCATTGGTAAGCTACCTCACTACTCGATTACCTAGTTAGTACGCCTCTTTAGTGCTGCCTAGGATTTACTCCTTACGGTGGAATTGTTGAGGATCCAAATAAACTTCGAGTTTTAAATAATATTTCCCATCTGGGCTTCATAATTCGTAGCCCAGTTTGTGGAAAGCTTAGCCAGTACTGATGTACCGTAGCTCAGGGGACGCCTGAATTTATTAATCGTACATCCGTTTCACGGAGGTCTTTTCCATGTCCCGATGATATGAGATGATGGTGATAGTGAGTATGAGAGTGTTAAACCAGTGGAAACACGTAACGCTAACTAAAACCTAGTTAACCAAGGCCAGTTGACCGTTAGGGTAATTCCCTTTTCAGGAAAAATACCCAAAATACCAGCCGGGAATCGAACCCTGAGCCCCTTAGCTCGTAGTCAGGTGCACTGACCACCACACTATGGGGCCGGTTAACCTTTGGGTTGAGTACTATACACACATAACAGATAACATGAGTTTTATTAATACTATAGACACCGTGCATTGCTGTATACAGCGCTTGTAGCGCCAGAATCTGTAAACACAAACATAAAGGACCTTGCTGGAACGAGATAACTACTGGAGGAAGAAAACTTCAATCTACATTGTGTGTAATTTAACTTTAATTTTTGATGTTTTCATCAGGATGGCTTGTGCTGGGAACACTTATGCTTCTGTGTTCGTTCCTGATAATTTGGTTTCCCGGGAAGATGCCAAAGAGAGAAAAGACCAAAGAGAAAACTACAGATCCCGAGAAAGTGCTCATCGCTCTGGAAAAAACATTGAGCGAAGGAGAGAAAGATAGTCCTGAGACGGAACTTTTGACAAAGAAAAAAGAGAGCGAAGAGAAAAACGAAAAATCCGAGAAAGAAGACGAATCAAAGAAATCACAAGTTCGAGATGATGATGGTACGATATGTTTATTATTATTTATAGAGATTCAGATATAAAAGCTGTATGGTTTTATCAAAACACGAAATAGCCTACCAATAGTTTATCTAATACTGATTTTTGGGATAACCCTTGTTTTTCTTATTTTGTTTATAGGTTTTTTACCCTCACTAAAACGTCTCCTGAAGAACCAGATGTTAATGTACAATATCTGGTCGGGGATTTTCTTCATTATTGCAAGTTCAGGCCATATGACTTTCTTCACCAAGTACAGCGAGACTCAGTATCACATGTCTGCCTCTGGGGCCAGCATGATATCTGGTAAAATACATCATATTTTTACTTCTTCTTAAGTCAACAACCCGAAGGTTTGATGTAATTTCTATCCAACCGGAGCTAGGCATACACTCACACCTTTGGGTGGTTAGCGCTACCTCCACCATCTGGTAGAAATCTCATGTACTAGAGGAGTTAAGAATGTGGGATGGTTCCCATTTACCTTCAACACTGAATTTATATGAGCGAGCGCGAAAGGACATACCAATTTTGCCGGAAAGATATTTCACATTACTTCCAGAGTTCTTTCAAACGCCACAATCTACATGGGACAGATAGTTTTACTCGCCTTACGGTTCGACACCTTAGCTCAGTGGGTAGCGTCTAATGAGCTAAGGATCCCAGGTTCGACTCCTGGAATGGCCAAAAAAAAATTATTGGTGAAATGTCGCTTTAACCCTTTCACGGTGATAAATTAACGGCTGGAGGCTAGGTGTTGTGTCTCTTTTTTAAGTTAATTTATAGTTCGTGTGCTCGTGTAATCAGCAGGTTCAGAAAGTCCACGTTGAATACCTTAAAGGAATTTAAAAAAACGTACGCTTTGAAGAAGATTATGCCACGGATTTTATCGCCCAAAAAAAATCCGTTAACTTTGACTAGGTTAAAACCCACAGTCATCAGATCCTGAGGCAAGAAATTTACCCCAAGACCACCGAGGTTGACAATATTTTTACTATCACTTCATTAGTTCTAGCACTTAATAGTGATTATAAAAGAGTCTCCCCGACCTCGCCCTTTTTTTCCAAACTTTTTATAGTTAACAAACAATGTTTTTAGTAGGTAGGTACGTTGAGCTAATGAGTGGGGGAAGGTAGTAAACCCACCTACATAAGCTACAAACTCTGTTTCTGACAGTTATTCTGTTATTTGATCTGCTCTTTACTTAGGGCGATTCCTCAAGTAGGATCTTATGAGAAAAGAAATAAAGTATTTGAAACGTTGAAAGAGCTAATTTTACAATCGGAAGTAAGGTGTATTAAAATATTCATTAGCTAATATTTGGTTGATGACATGTACAATTAAAACTGTAGTAAGAGCTAAAAACTTAAACATTAGATTTTTATTATGTATTTGTGGAACACCCCCCTTCCCCTTTAAGGGGGCGTCCAACAAATTCTGGGGTGTGCGGACTCCCACCTTTCTACGCCCTTTGTGACGGCTATAAATGACACATACTTTCTCATGACCCCTTGGAGATAGTAAGCAGTTTAATTCAAGATTTTAATCGATGTCGAAGTTTTATGACCACATGAACCCAAAAAAGTACTTTTTGCTAATCCGACCACCTGTCTGTCTATTGCTGGAACTATAGCCAAAATCATTTTACCGATCAAGCTAAAATTTTGTAGCTAAGGTTTTATTCAGTAGGTTTCTCAGAGGAGTTTTAATTTTTTTTTTATCTATCTAACCCTAAAATTAAGGGTGGTTTACTCAAGGGCTAAAAGCTAAATATATTTGATCAAAATAGGCTCTAATGATTTTGATTAGAGTTCGTATCCAAACACTATTTAACATTACAAACAAAATGGTGTATCTCATTTTACCATTAAAATGACTTCGGAGATCTTTAATTAAGAGGAAATTTATATTTCTGATCATATATTCGCAACTCTTTGAGAAATGAAATAACTTATCATTGAAAAGTTGTATAGCTCTTAAAAATAAACACCAGTATATTTATTTTTAACTTTCTAAATTCAACCTTATTCATCCCTAACACAACAACATAATTTGTACATATGAGTATAACCCGAAGGGGTAGTGAGATACCATGGCAATTTTTTTTAAATATTTTGATTCCAGGTAGTACAAGGATCTTCGCTATGGTGGTTGGTTTTATGTTATCCGGTTACTTGATGGGCAAATACAAGCCCAAACCAAGAGTTATTTTGGGTTACAACGTCTTCTTGGGAGTCCTGAGCATAAGTAACAACATCGTTCACATCTTCCTGCGATGTGACGACAACGGTCTCTACGGACTGGATGTCAATAATGGGAAGTAAGTGTCAACGGGAAGAGTATAAAGAGAGTCACATTGGAGCTAGCCAGCTGTGGATGCGCGTTTAGACAAAAGGCCAGTTTTATAGTCGGGTTTGGTACGCATCAAGTGCTGCGCCCCAATATTTCCCGGATAGCTCCAACACTCATCAGGATTAGGAATTAAGCTATCCGAGAAAGAGTGGGGGTACAGGGAGTAAATGAGATATTAGAGTAAGCAGGACTGAGATAGCATGGTCATGAAATAAGGATAGGAAAGGAAAGAATAACCAGATGCCGTGAATGAATAAATAAAAAATGTTCCTACCAATGAAACACTTTCAAATAAAAGTGATATCAGTATATGTGAATAATTTTAGGATCGATATTTACAATGATTGCAACGTGAACTGCGCCTGTGAAGCCGTCAAGTATCAACCAGTCTGTTACGTGGAGAAAGATATGACCTTTTACTCTCCTTGCCAGCTCGGATGTAAAACCAAGTTCCTCTCTCCGAATGGATCATTGACGGTGAGTTTATAAGCTATATACATTATCAACCAGTCTGTTACGTGGAGAAACATATGACCTTTTACTCTCCTTGCCAACTCGGATGTAAAACCAAGTTCCTCTCTCCGAATGGGTCATTGACGGTGAGTTTATAAGCTATATACATTATCACCAGTCTGTTACGTGGAGAAAGATATGACCTTTTACTCTCCTTGCCAACTCGGATGTAAAACCAAGTTCCTCTCTCCGAACGGATCATTGACGGTGAGTTTATAAGCTATATACATTATCACCAGTCTGTTACGTGGATAAAGATATGACCTTTTACTCTCCTTGCCAACTCGGATGTAAAACCAAGTTCCTTTCTCCGAATGGATCATTGACGGTGAGTTTATAAGCTATATACATTATCAACCAGTCTGTTACGTGGAGAAAGATATGACCTTTTACTCTCTTTGTCAACTCGGATGTAAAACCAAGTTCCTCTCTCCGAATGGATTATTAACGGTGAGTTTATAAGCTATATACATTATCAACCAGTCTGTTACGTGGAGAAGGATATGACCTTTTACTATCCTTGCCAACTCGGATGTAAAACCAAGTTCCTTTCTCCGAATGGATCATTGACTGTGAGTTTATAAGCTATATACATTATCAAACAGTCTGTTACGTGGAGAAAGATATGACCTTTTACTCTCCTTGTCAGCTCGGATGTAAAACCAAGTTCCTCCCTCCAAATGGATCGTTGACGGTGAGTTATTATATATAATCAAACAGCCTGTTTCACGAAGTAAATCATATTGTTTAGTTTGGCTAAAATTAGAAAAAACAAAACAAAAAAACTTAAACATAATCATAGTTTATTCCAAGACTAACATTTGTAAAACTGTTACCCCTTTAGCGTAGGTGTGCCAAATTTAATAGATGTCAATATATTTCTATTTGTAAATAGTCTAAATTGATCATGTTTTAAAATAATAGTTGAATATTTTTGAAGAAGCTATGCGCCACGATGCTAAAATACCTAGATACCAGAATTATTATTATTATTATTATATGCCAATTTTTATTAAGGTCATATGACAATTAAAAATATATTGCTCAATTTTAACAATTTATATTAACTAAAATTAAATATAATATAAATAAAAAGTGATTCAATGGTTTCAATAAAAAAAATGTACAAGAAAAGCATAAAATAAGAAATTTAACTCCTTATAAACTCGTGAACTGTAATAATTTGGTAGCTTATATTTATACTTGTTAAAATTGTGTAATAAAATATCTATTGACGAATGACCTGAATTCGAACCCCGAACTCCCTATCGTCGAATAGCCTAATGTATTTTTTAAGTGTGCCTAATTTAAGAGACTATGTTAGTTTTCAAGTTTTTGTACATTGTATTTTACAGTGATGCATACCTAGATATGAACATTTTCTTAACATTTAAGTACCTTATTAAATTTAGGTTAACTTTATAGTCTAAACTTGAGTGAAAGCTATTTTCCAGAAAAATGGCCCAAAAAGATATTAAAAACGTCATATACACTTATATTATTAGTATTTTTAATCTGGAGGCATTCAAGTATTACGTAAGTATATTTTTGGCCATTTTGGAACCCCTAAACCCTTTTGTAAGCAAAAATAATCAAATGCCTGATCCCCACCCCTCCCCATCATCTTGCCTACGTTATATTTGTCGACTTCTTTTTACTTTCTCTCGGCCCCTTGAAGACAGAAGTATAGTGGTCGTGAAAAAAATCGAACTCAATATTTTAATAAAGTCGACGTTTCATGACACCCTGACATCGAAAAAGTAGTTTTCGTGATGCCATCTGTCTTTCGAACTAGAGCCAAGACAATTTTACCGATCGGGCTAAAATTTGGTAACTAGAGGTTTTTGAAATTATATACTTAACCGTAAAATTAAGGTTAATTTAGTGGAGTAAAAAGAGAAAAAATCTATTTTCTCAAAATCATTTCTAATGATTTTAATTAAACTTTGTATCCAGACACTGTTTAACACTATACATAAATTGGCAATTTTCATTTTACCATAAAAATAACTTTGTGGGTACATTCACATAAATTATCAATTTTAATCATATCTCCGCAACTATTTGAGATACGAGATAGCTTATCATTGTAGAGATGTTGTACTATTAAATATACAAATCTTTTATTTAAAATATATATTTTATAAAATCAATAGCTTCTGGCATACAAGCAAAAATTCTATAGGCCTATATTAATATATGTAAACTATTTTATTTTGCCAATCTTAGACAAGATTTTAGTAAATCTCTCTATTTTTTAAGGTAGACAAAAAGTGTGTGGTGCACCATACTATTTATTTTATAATTTGTCCATAGGAGTCACCATTATTTTTTATGCAATTTATAAATTACTGGTAATTATTAACATAGAGGTAATGATGTAAAAGAACTATATATTAATACTGTTGTAAACTGAATTTAAATGAATTGTAGTAAACAGGTAAAACTTTAAAAAAAAAAGTTTTATTAGGGAATTCATAAATTATTATAGTTATGAAAAAAAATTTAAACCAATTTTAATCTGATGACTAAGGTTCTTGAATACACATCTCGATAATTTAATTATTATGTGTCCATTGGTTGGGAAGGGGGGGTCGGGTCAATGCGCCATTTTTTCTCGTCTCTCTGTCTTACGTAAGCCTTGTTGTGCCAACCCCTCACCGCCCCATATGATATATATATCAAAGTTCTAACACCCCCTAACGTGCTTATGTAATACTTGAACGCCCCATTGTAGGATTTAAACATATATGTTACAATATGCACTCATGTTTTCATGTTTATGTTAGTGTATACAATTAAAAGTAAAAGTGTTGTTTTTATATATTTTTATAGCAATTTGGTGAATGTGCTTGTGTTCCGGAGGAGATTACTGTCCCTTTTAACGTGAATGATATACCAAAAGTTCCAACTTTCTTAAACAACACCAGCACAGTCACGATAATGAATGGTCCATGTCCCGTGGATTGCACCAAATTATTGATCATTAACGGCGTGTTGGGATTCTCCATCTCCATTCTGAGCAGCTTGGGCAGAGTTGGCTCTGTAGTAGTCAACTTCAGGTGGGTCCTTGTTCGTCATAAGTTTGTACGAGCTTTGAGAAAGTGTTTACCTACACAGTAAAACACAAAATTTCAACCTATTTGCAAACTTATAACATCCCATTTTTCCAAAATTTGTATTAGATATGTTACTTTATCAATCCAAACGAAAACCAAATAAAGGCTGGAAATTGTTTGCCGATCAAGGAATTTAAAAAAACTCTGAAATTCAAATAGATAATGATTAAGATCTAGTGAAGGAAAATTTATTTAAAACCAGCCTATACTTTAGACACAAATTTAGTTGCACCAATGAAGGAAAATACTGTATTGTGATTGATGGCTCAGTCAAATCTGTAGCCATATATTTATTTCGTTTTCATCTGTAACTAGTGGTAACAATGGATTTAAATACCCAGCACCGAGTCTTCCTACCCGTTCGGGTTATACGCTTAAGTACTAATTACGCTAATGGGTTAGAAATTGAGAAGATTGAATAGAGAGGATGTGAGCCCCCATTTGCGTGGAAAGCTATTTAGAAAAAACCACCCCCAGTTCACCCGAGCGAGATTCGAACCTCGATCTTCCCATACTCGGCAGTCCAACTCAACACGACACTAGCGCTTTAGCTAACTACGCGATACTGAGGCAGGTAATGGATTTAAAACTCAAAAGCTACAACATTCCACATAAAAACGAGTGAAGATGAGATAATATCACCTTCACATGAATCTTTATTAAAATGATAAAACCTATAATGTATAGTTTATAATTTTAAAATAAACTAGTTTGTTGTTAATGCAGAATTTCAGAACGTCTTGTGTTATAATTGGTGGCCCAGTGACGCACTGATGAATCTATTTTGGAGGGGTGGAAAGAGAATATAATGTATCAAAACTATTATTTATATAATCTTTTCCAAATAGGAGTTTTAGGCTACCTTTAGTGTGCGTGGAAGTAGGTATTTTGACTAGCAAGCCATAAGCCTAAGTTTTAAATATAGCCTATGCACTTGACACATTGTGAGTGTTCTATATTAGAATTGTTTTTCAAATGATTTAAGCTTTTATAAAAATTCTTTTCTATCTTGAAAAGAGATAGTGATCAGATACCCCACTTAACACCCCCCCCACCCCCCCCCCGACACTCAACTGAGTTGCTACATTACAGACGGCCCCCTTCCCTTCAACCAACTATAACACCTCTATCCAAAGTCTTGCAACGAATACTGATCCATGTTTCAGGTGTGTGGAGCAGCGAGATAAAGTATTCGCCCAAGGGATGAGTTTGATGTTTGCCAGTATTTTCGCATTTATACCTGGGCCCATTATATTTGGAGCTCTTCTTGGTAAGATCATATGTATTTTAAGCTACAGTATATCCTTGACTTACATGATTAACTAGTTCAGAAGGCTAACACACAAATTGAAAACCCACTTAAGTCAAATTATATTTAATTAGTCATGAAGTATTTTTTTTACATAAAATAGTGTCTGGTCAAACCATACTTTAAAATTCCCTGAATTTTCCAGAGACAATTTCGAAATTTTCCAGTCACTATATTAAGATCCCAACTTAATGTGATTATATGTTGTCACATACAAATTATGAAATCATGTCACTCTATGAAGGGGTTAAAAGACTTCAGCCTAAAGTGACGAGCCAATGGGTAGTGCAATCTAAAGTAGATTTCAGTGAGACAATTAAATATCGCCTTACACCAGTACTGTTTACAATTTTTGTGAGACATTATTTTTTAGTTTATTCTTCCTATATTGTAATCAAATTCACCTGCATACACATAACCATGACTAAACATAGTCTAAGGATGTGCGATAGATAGGGTGTAAAGATGACATGAAAATCGCATGTTGACTTTGAGAATTGAGATTAGTATGCTCAAAAGGAATAGCTGTGTTAAAAGAGATTGACAGTAAATACTTGTACTAAGTGGAAGAAAAATTTTATTTTAACCATTGTAAATAAAAGTTGTGCATTTTTTGTTAGTGAACATTCCAGAAATTTTATAAAATTTCCTGATTTCAACCCATTTTCTCCTGGACACACTCTTTAGTGTGTCCATTTCAAATGATTAAGCTTAATAGGTTCTCCTAATGAAATGTTGTCTTTACGAACTTCCTTAACAAATCAGAATGGAGATGACACTATCAGTTAGCTTTGTGACATCTTACTAGAAATGCTACTATTTATATATTATGTTAAAAGTCGTGCTTCATAGATGGTGTTGCTAGTCATAAATAAAACAAAGTAATGAAGCCATGTATCCAATTATTCATGTAAAATGAATCCATGAAAGTCATGGTCCCATTGTTTGTTTTAACATTTTAACACAAGGCTTTATCTATAGGTTAGGGATGAGGAAATGTATCTGCATTTACCATGAAACCATCCCCAGTTTACTAAATGAGATTTAGCCTCCTCATAATTAGCAATCCTGTCTAATGTGTGCCTGATATCATAGAATGTGTGACAAGCCCTTTAAATAGGTATAATTGTTATGTCTAATTACTAATTTAATAAATCAAAATGGAGTGGGTCCATGATGATGATTATGGTGGAAGGAAAGGTGATTAATATCATGAGTTGTTTTCTAAATGGACAATAGTCAAATGCAGCAAATTTATATTATTTATTCTGTCCACATTATGAATGTTTTTACCATGTATTAAAAACAATTTTAACACAATAAAGACTTTTATTTAATTTTTTAATAATACAATTTGTTTGTGTTCAGATGCTTCTTGTTTGGTGTGGAATGCTTCATGTGGGAACAAAGGGAACTGCTGGTTGTACCACAAGGATAGGTTCAGACTGTACATGGATGGCGCAGCGGCAGGTGAGGAATCATATTTTCTTAAAATATATATGTGTGTGTGTGTCATGAACTATAGTAGCAGTTCTGGCTATCAGCAACAAGAGACTGTCTTTCCATCTTCTTTATTAGACCTAACCACAGTCCAAACTAGAGATCATGTGTTTTTTCTGTGTTTTACTTTTAAAAACAGTGGAATCGAGACCAATGAAAATATTTTATCATATTTTAAATAAAACAAAAGAATTGAAAAAACTACTTAAATGGTTTTAATGTATCTGTTGTCAAAAAAAGTCTGGTTTGAACATAATCTTGTTTCTAATATTCAAGTTAATAGGCTGTGAGATAGGCTCTTGGTCTATACATATTTAGTGAATATAAAAATGAAGGTAGCCAGCATTCATATAGATCCCAAATTAATTTTTGAAAAAATATTGGAGAGAACCCTGTCCTATGAAATTAGTGAAAGCACTAACTTTTAATTAGGATAAATCATTGCCTGTGATAGTTTATAAATTCAAATTCTAGACTAAACAAACTTTTTCAAATCATAATCGCATCGTACTTACCTGAATACCAAGCCGAAAATTGGACTCCCACATCTGGTTCTTATGTATTTTGTCATTATAATTATCATTGGTTTTGAATCACAGTTATTAAATACAAGTGTTTTTATCAATTTGAATAGAGCTTATTAAATATGAATCTATAGTATATCTTCCTATCTTCCACAAACAGAAGCTTAGATATGTTTCAACTAGGATTTGAATCAGACAACAAATCTCGACCCTTTTTAGGTCTCGTAAAATCAATGATGTGGCTTCTATACTGGAATCTCTATTCAATCACAGTCTCATACACATGTACCTCCAACATATTTATGCTAAATAAATACTTGTAGGAAAGAGGATAAGGTTTTTAAAGCAGAGGATAATTTCTAAATTTCACAAACCAAAGTTGGTGAAAGTTGTTAGCTCATTAACAGTTTCTTGTCATCTTAATTGTTGATTTGATCTTGCAAACAAAGTTAACTCCTTATAAATTAATATAAAACAAACTACATTTAACACCAAGGTGTAGTTACTTTGTAGATGTCAATAGTGTGTACCGTAGTAATAATGAAAGTCAACTTTTATTATATCTAATTTCTACACCCATATCAGAATCAACAGCATCTTAACTTATAAAGCTAAAGAAAAAAGTCGAAGAAAGTTAATTTTAAAAAACTTTTGTTTGTGTGGAGAAAGGGTGAAGATCAAGAATGTAAAAAAATATCCCCTCTAGTGCAGCCAGTTGAAATCCAAGGTCGGTCTCTTGGATAAGAGAATTACACTATTCAAGTGGACTACCTGTGCCATTTTTTTTAGCACCACATCTTACTACCTGTATACAAATATACTAATTACGCTTACAAGTTGGCGATGAGGAAGGTTGAATTTAGAGGTACTGTACCCAAATTTGTTTGGATTTTTTTAAAACCATTTAAAGCACTTGACCTGGAGTCGAACTTTGATCTCCCTGTCATTGTCAGTACAGTCTAACACGAGAGTGATGCCTTAGACCTTGTGACCACCGAAGCAGGTCTCCGCCATCTTCCTTGTTGCTAATATAGCCACACTTTGTTTTATATTTGTTTCAGCTATTATGGTTATCGGAGTCATATTGGATTTCAGAACGTGGCAAATAGGTAAAAACTTGAATTTGTATGAGGAAGAAGAGGATTTTATAAAGAAGAAAAAAGAAAAAATGGAAAATATAGTAAAAAAAGAGAAGACATTACATAAATAACCTACTTTTTTGCTATAAAACTGTAAATAACACATTTTGTTTTAAACCTTCAAAACTAAATGGAACAAATTCAAATGTAATCATAATGTATATTTTAATAATATTATTTTTTGTACAATCTTTTATTTACTTTCATTCAATGAGTGAATTCACATTCAGTAAAAACTCATTAATCCAGACTAAATGGGGCTTGAAGTTTTCCAGATTAAAAAAGTAGTATATAAAATAAGCCAGATTATACAAAAACAAACATTTATTTTACATTTAAAGTAATGCAAATGGAAAATAATTGGTAAATAATCAATACCCATAGTAGCGTGTACATTAGTTTACAGTCACACTATCGTAACCCAGCTTTTTCATTAGTGTCTATTAATGTAGTATTTTAGGAAAAGGGCTGTCCAGATTAAGCGAAGTCTGGTTTAGTAGGATATGGATTAATGAGGTTCTACTGTATTGCACATAAGGTAAAAATGTACAGGTGCGCTGCTATGATATGATTTCATCACATAACTGACATTCACATAGTTTTGGGTGCCAATACAGAATAGTTTAACATTAAAAACTCTCTATTTAATATTTATATATATAAAATAAAACTCAGTGTTATGAGCCCGCAAACGAGCTATACTGAACAAGTAGTCACCACCGTTAGCGATGATAGTGCCGACATTTTGGAGATAGAAGGTGTCATGTGGTCAGCACAACAAAGCCTTCGACCGTTAATCTTAGAAACAAAGTAAATGAATATTAGGCTAACAATTGTATATTCAAAAAGAGAATTAAAAAAAAATTACATCCTTAACAATCAAACAATATATATATATATATATATATATACTAAGTAGGATTGAAATGTGGCCTGTATGCTTAATCCCTTAAAAACTGTCTTTTTTATGGTATTACATTTTTGTAGGGTGTGTCCAACATCTTAACTAAATCATTATAGAGCTTGCCCATTGATTTGTCTTTGTTTTTATTTCTGGTGAGGGTCAAGACTGTAACACAGTGAAATTGGGTTTGTTTCCTTTTATAAAGTATACTGTCACATTTGAATCTGGTTGTTTGGCTATCTTAAAATATAAATTGCCAGTAGCTTTTACATGCAGCAAATAAATATTATTATTATTATTAGCACCGCGTCTTTCTACCCGTTCGGTTTATACGCACTTACGCTAATGTGCAATGGTAGGGTGATTGTGAGATGAAATGGAGGACCTACAGTTTAACGTGTACGTGGAATCCGAACCACAGTAGAGGCCTGGCATTCCTCACATTCACAAGATGTCTTGTCAGAGGTGAAGGAAGGGTTTGGTAATCGGATTGAACCCCGGCCGCCAGCACAGAAGTCTCACCCCTTACCCCTAGACCGCCAGGTCACCTTAGAAAGAGAAAGAGAGAGAAAAGAGTTTCTCACTAGTATGTTTTTAAATAAACTAGTTCCAAGATGAAATCCTTTGTGCATTCTGCACTGGTATTTAAAGCTTTTGCTTTATTCTGTATTGATCTCAAAACTGGTGAGGATTCTCTAGCTAAAACTAGAAAACTGGGCTGGTGAAAGAGTCATTTGTTATTCTGATAGACAAAATGAGAGGATCTTTTAAAATCAACAACCCGAAATATGATTTGATGTAATTTCTATCCATCCAGCGCTGAGCATGTAATGCTGCTCGAGGCGATCACTTTAACCCAAGACCATCGAGGTCAACAGAAGGAGGGACACGGTATGTCATGTTAATTGAAATTGTTTGAAAACTATGGCTATACATTAGGTATGTAAAGTTGTCTACGAAAATAAAACAAAACCTCAGATAGTTTGTCCCTCGATTTAACCAGCTTTGGTGTTATTGGTTTTATTCCATGTGTTATAGTAATCCCTGACAGAGGTTAACTGTTTTAATGAAACTACAGTACCACATTTTTTTTTAGAACTGTGTCTTACTACTCATTCAGATTACATGCCTGTGAGACAATTACGCTAATGTGTAAGGGATTAGGAAGGTTTAATTTAGAGTAAGTGCATCCATATTTGTGTGGTAGGATAATGGAAAACCATTTAGGAAAAATCATCCTAAGTGCATCCGACCAGGATCAAACCCTGATCTTCCCATCTTTGCCAGTATAGTCTAACACGAGACTAGAGCATTATACCATGCATCCACCAAAGCAGGTATTACCACCAAATAATGATGTTTGATGGTAATAATAAACAGGTGAACAAAGAGAAAGATGATGTCACGTTTAGGAAAAATATTTTAGTGTATTGTACACAAAATAAATTGTATATACTATGTTTTCAAAGTTAAAAAAATAACTAAATTTTTACTGTATATCACATTAGTAATATTTCATATAAGTTTAATACTAGTTTTGTGTTTATTAATATAAGGAGCTGTCCATACATTATGTATGAATATCATGTGGGGGCTGGGGAGGTGGAGGGAAGTAGTACTAGGCATGACCAAGCGCGAGGGAGGGAGAGAATCAGTAAATATGTGGCATCACATTATGACTAAACATATCGGGCAGTGAGTGAGCATGTATAAACAAACAACGATCGATTTCTATCGTTAAGTTTGGCAAACACACAGGAACACTTATTAATAAGAGGTTTATATATCAACTCTACAGTTAAAAATACTATTTAAATATGGAAGTGGGCCGTGAGGGATTTTGTGATGTAATATTAAAAATTGTTCATAAAATTGTGACAATGTGTGACAAGGGGGTTAAAAAAACAACATAGTTTATAGACAGGTCCAAATCATAAATATGCTCTTCATGAAGCAAAAAAACACCACCCCAGATACCAGTGTGAATTAACCCCATACTGGTGTCCTACTTTAGTGAATAAATAACTATAGTCTAAAGCAATATTTGTCACACATCCTTGGCCTTGAAAATGTATTTTTAACTCCAGTCTAGGAGTGAATACTGTTAATTGATCAAATAGTGGTTCCATACCTCTTCAAATCACCAATGTTTCTGCTGAAAACAATACCAGAGAAGACAGATGTTATCATTCTGGAAGGACAGCAACCCCAAAAGTGGAATCTCCAGCAACATGGATTGCTGTGTTCCATCCATAAACTAAAGCTACATAAAGAGTATTCGCTCGATGGAGAAGACGCTCTCGTGTCACTATAGGTAGTGAAAACCAATTAGATAAAGCTTCTAGTATTGCACAACCCTCATAATAAGTTCTACCAGCTGGCGTCTCCAGAAGAATGTCCTTCAAATAGAGGCATAGCCTCAAGGCACGAGCTTCATCAATCCGGAGTTGCGGGAGTGTATTTATTGACAATGAACTCCAAGATTCCGATGTAGGTTCAACATTTTCACCAAGTGACTGACACAAAGGAGGATTCATTGGTTTTTGTGGTTGAAGAGATTCAAAAGGGACAGATTCTTCAGGAAAAGGTTCTTGTAGAGAATGCAACCAGTCTCCCTGTAAGACCTTAAATTTCTGTTGTTGGCAATTTCTAAATTTTTGTGTGCTTGTGGTGATGTCTTCAGTATAGTTAACTGACCTCTTGCGAAACTGGGCTGTAATGCCGATTTCACGAAAAGACTGAACTAACCGCTGTTTATATAATTGTTCTGGTACTAGTGTTGTTGTCATCTCAGAGTATGGTCGTGTGTCTAAATCAGCACTCTCTAGCTTGACGGTGTGATGTGGGAAAACAGCTGTACTGGACGCGAGAGATGGCCGCTCTGCATCATCAAAAACAAGATCAGGTGAAGACGAACAAGGCTGTGGTGACTTTGAAGAAGCTGAAAATGTAATAGGAAGTTCTGTTAGATTCCAGTAATTCAGCTATTAGGCGTTTCTGACATGTTTTTGACAGGTACACAGATACTATAAGAAGTAGGGAGTTGCACTGAAATACTTATCAGTTCTAGTTCTTATTCCAGTTCTCCAAACAAAATTTTAAGGGTTACAGTTCTAGAAAAATAAAAGTTTCTGTTCTTTTCAATTATTAATTAACTGGTTCTTAAAAATGTTTTTTACTAGTTTTAGTTCCATAAAAATATTTGTAAATAAAAAATAATATTAACACAAAATATACTACAAAATAAGTTATTTATATAAAAAAATATAAATAATTCAGGAGCTTGATCATTGATATTTTTGTTTACCAGAACTCTAAACGATAGTAAAAAAACGGTCTCTGTGGTTTAGTGATCCAAGTTCCTGGCCACAGATTTAAAGGTCCCTCGTTCGACCCTTGGCGCTTCCAGATTTTTCTGGGAAGCAGTGGGTCTGCAACAAGGTCAAACTCAGCTTTATGAGGATAAATGAGAAGCTAAGAAAGAGCCTAAAGAAGTAGAGGCACCAGTCTACAAAACTCAAATTAACGGCCAAAGTGTATGTCGCGCTGAACACATAGCACCCTTTATCCCCAGGAGTCAGCACTATCTTCAACAAATGGAGACTGATCGTTGAGTTTGACTCACTTGGGGGCTGACATAATGGAAATTTGTTTTATAATTTTTTTTAATTTAATCAATTAATATATAGATTAGAATATAAAAAAAATATTGTATGCATATTTTCAACTGAAAAACAGGTAAATAAATTATCTAAAGCTGGTTTGTACAACCAAACCAAACTAAACCAAACTAGCTACTTACCATATCGGAACCAAAAGGAAATAATGTCGACCTAGATAAAGTTAGTTTGTTTGTCCAAACAATTTAAATCAACTATATTTTGTGTGACGTCAATCCTTTTTATGTGCCGGTATGAAAACATTATATTAGGCTTTATTGACAGGATATTAAAATGTTATGGCAATATTCTCAATTTCTATTCAAACATTTTAAATCTAAAATGTTAGTCCTCTCTTGAAGTCCTTAATTTGTAGATAGACCAAAATAATAAATGGGTTTGATGGGTTGGAATAATAAAAATGTTGTATAATTCATCTTAAGAACCATCTTGATAATATCCTTGATATGACACTCACTCTCCATCTTATTTAAAGAAATTCCACACTGGGTAATATTTATTTTGTCTAATCCATCAAATAATTCAAATAATCAATTATTAGTAAAACTATAAAAGCATTTCTGAACTAGACACAATGAACACACTTCGAATGACTTATATATTATATTTGAAGGTCAAGTAAAAAAATTACAATTTTTTAATTACACCTTCAAGCACCCAGGCCGTCCAACGACCACATAAATTGTTAGGAATATCAACACTTTTATAGCCCTACGCCATATGACAACAATCATTCCTCAAAAATCTGAACTTATTGGTGCTTACTTTCATGTGCTCATTGATACTTCTATAATCCCTTAGAAAATAAAATATATATCCTACCATAAAAAAATTCCTGAGAAAAGAGACAAAAATTTTCAAAATAAAAGTAAGTCTCAGAAAGAAGGGCATAAAATGCAACTATAGTTTTTTTTTTAAATATAAAATGTATGAACTGATCAGAAAGATGGGCATAAAATGCAACTGTTGATTTTTTTTTTATAAAATGTTAGAACCAATAAGAACCTTTATTAACCTAAATACATAGATATATCAATTTTGGTTCTGATTTTGGTTACTAAGCAATTTAATTTTTAGGTTCCTTCTGGTTCCTTAAAAAGAAACTTAATTTCGGTTATTGATTCTGGTTTCAATTTGACTCCCTGGTATGTAGTGATAATTTCCATAAATTATGAAACCCACCAAAAGTTAGAAATTTGGTTTCCAATAAAGTAATCACTCTAATTGGTGAACCAAAAGATTTTTTTTTACATTTATTTGAAGTATTTAACGTGCACTTTCTAAACTGACTGATTATATCAGCACACGAGAATTTCTACGAGCGAACGAGAAAGAGCCCTTATATTTTGCTGAGAAGTTATTTTCACATACCATCCAGCGTTCTTTTACATGCCACAATCGACATAGGATCGACGGGTTTACTTCCCTTCAGAAGGAAGTTGTGCTACAAATATTTATCGCTCAAGAAAAATCCGTCAACCCCCTATGGGTTTGAACCCACAAGTATTGGGTCCTGAAGCGAGAACTTTACCCCAAGTCTACCGGGGCTTCTACGTGACTCTCCCTCAGTATAAATGTGTGTGCATTTCCTTTAAACTCAAACTTCCTAATCCCTACCCGATAAATGCAGATATTGTGGAATAGTAGTATGATGCAGTGACAAAAGCTGATTAATCAACACATGTTTTATGCTAAAATTAGTTTTAACAAGGGTTGTGGAGTCAGCCGGAGTCTGAAGCAATTTTGGGTGGAGTCAGAGTTGGTATAAAGGTACCGACTCCAACTCATAGGAATTTAGTTTCTTTTGTTCACAAATTGTAGTAAATTAAATATAGTATTTTTGGGTTCTATTAACCAAGTAGCCTGATGATTCAAGTGTTGGGTATGAAAAATGACCTGTGCTACCATTTTAGTATTTTAATCGGTAGTTATAACAAATTTACTGTGTTAACATTTCTGATAAATATTTTTTATTACTTATTACTAAGATAAATTTGCCATTAATAAAGGAGTTGGAGTCGTAGTCAAAGTCGGAGAGTAGAAAAAGTAGAGGAGTCAAAGTCAAAGGTTTAACCTACCGACTTTACAGCCCTGGTTTAAACATAATCAAGAGGAACAATTACTTTAGGTACTTTAAGAAAATTAATGCACAACACAGCATATTGGTTTATCAGCCAAAATATTTCTGTACATTTTCAAAAAATACCTATTTCCTAGTTAAATTAATTGCTGCTTAGGAACATCAAGTAACTTGGACATAAAAAGTCACCTACCAAAAATGCCCTCCTTTTTAGGAAGAAAAAGTGAAGGCACAGCATTCCATACCAATCTTTTCTTAAGCATGTTCATAAATTGGTCCGGTGCAAAATGGTCTGCACAGATACGTAATTCATTGAGTTGAGTAGGTGTTTTATTGGACAGAGTGGGACTAATTCTTCGAGCCCATTCCATGCACCTATAACATTAAATTGTTTGTAGTCTAAAATTCAATAAATATTATCTTATTAGCTCAGCAAAATGAAAATTGTCAACCCTATTAAGCTATATTTACCCAGCCATTTATATAAACTATTTTTTTTTAAGTCAGTCAAGTAGTCAGAAAATTATTTTTATTTACATATAAGAAAGGAAACAAGTGTTCACCAACTAAAATGGTTGTCTTGGTCAGTGAGAAAGTATCAACCACTGTCAGGCCACATTGCTTATAAGTCATTCACGAGCTAAATTTACCTGGATTACAGCTCAAAATGTTATTAGAAGTAATCCCTAATATATCACTACACCAACAGCTGACATCTGTCACTTTGGATGACTGTAACGAAAAGAGATGGAAATATATTAATGTGATAGTTAACCACAGTAATTTAGGCCATTATTATTTATATATTTATTTGAGGTCGGACACAAAGTTTATTAATAGTTTTATTCCTCTTAAAAAAATATTCACAACACTTTCACAAAAACTTCTAGCGAACATAGCTTCAAAACGGCAACTGCCAAATCTAAACCATATGATTGAACGTAACAGTAAACAAGTCTTTTACAATGATGCAGACACGCAGTTGATGAAAATATTTTATTCAGTTAAATATTTCAAAATACGGTAAAATAATCATAAAATCATTTATTGTATGTAAAAAAAAGACAAGAATTTTTTCTTTTCCGAGTAAATACGATGCCTGTATTAGAAGGTATAGATGTGTGCACTATATTAAACATAATCAATAATGTTCCAAAACGAAAAATAAGTACTTTTAATTATGTTTAAAATATTGTTTCAAGTTGGATAGAAAGAAATTATTTAAAAAAATTAAATAGTATGAGAAAACTTAAGTTTACGTTATTTTAAATGTAATATATAACAGGTAATTAAAGATCTTTACATTTATAACAAAACTGTGATCATTTACAACTGTTGGCAACCCAAAACCTAAACATATGATTTTAGAACTGTCATCCAGGTAAAAAACTATCGTGAATGGAATATAAAATACAATGGCCTGTGTCATTTTCTGGTATTACTTCTCTAGTATAATCTTCTACCCCCTTTTGCCTTCACCTACAACCACAATTTGCGATGTCAATATGAATAGAAAGAAAACTATGAAACTTCTTAGTTCAAGGTAAATAGGAAAGCGCACTGCTAATTCTCTGTTGTGAGACTATAAAAAATTACTGTATTTGTTAAAGGAAGGATAAATCTAGAGCCCTCTTTCATCAAGCCTAGTTTCATAGCTCTGCAAATATGGTTAAAAAGTTGTAGAGCCTTGTTGGACTCTTCAACTTTGTTTTGATGTAAAGCATATTTTGAACTAACACATAGTAAAATTAAATCTTCCATTGGAGATGAAGGTCTGCACCGCAATTTTTCGCTTAGTGAAGCAGCCCCCTTAAATAGCATACATAAAAGTCAATACAAGTGCCTTACCTTATTTTGTTAGCTGGAAATCTAAAATATGAAATTTTAGTTTTTTCAATATTACTAGATGAGTTTTTACATCCTGGAACTTTACAAATCTTCATTATCTGAAATAAGTAAATCTACAAACAATATAAGATATTGAAATATTAAGACTGGCAGATTACTTCTTTTTTTTTGGTCACAGCGTATTATTTTTCAGTTCGAGTTATACACATATTAGCTGAGTATAATAAATTGAGGTGATAAGAGCCACAAATTTCTGTTTTAAATATATTTGCTCATGGCTTCCTTCATAGGTGAAATATTAACATTAATTTAAAAAATAATACTAACTTAAATCAACCATTATATTTAAGATTACTGGGTAAATAATTAATTTACATATGCAATAGACAGTTTGATGTAAGGATCTTTTTTGTACAAATATAACTGCTATTATTGGGGTAGGCTTTTAAACCACACATTCACAAGTAATAACACTGATAAATGCACTACCGGTGTGTATATATAAATTTTAAAATACAGCTTATTATTCATTCACGACCTTAGTTTACTTGAATGACAGCTAAAATGTTACTAAAAGTAGTCCCTAATATATCCCACGCCAACAGCTGACATCTATCACTTTGGATAACTGTAGTGAAAATCAATGGTAATGTATGAATGTAATAGTTAACCACAGTAATTAGGGCCAATATTATTTATATTTATTTGAGGTCAGGCACAAATCTTATTTATTGTTTTATTCCATTTAAGAATATTATTATTCACACCACTTTACCAAAAACTTCTTAACGAATATAGTTTTAAAATGGCAACCGACAAATCTTGACCATGTGGTTGAATGTGACGAAAACAAGTTTAAAAAAAATTGATACACCCACTCAGTGGATTAAAATATTATATTCAGTTAAATATTTTGAAATACGATAAAATAATCAATCATAAAATAATTTATTATATAATAAAAAAAGACAAGTATTTTCTCTTTTCTAAGTAAATACGATGCCTTTATTAAAAGGTATTAACTTAATGTAAGCAATAAATTACAAATAATCAATAATGTTCCAAAATGAAGAATAAGTACTTTTAATTATGTTTAAAATATTGTTTCGAGTTGGATAAAAATAAATAATTAAAAGTAATGAAATAGTCTTAAGTTTAAGTTATTTTAAATGTAAAATATAATAAGTGTACAGTAATTAAAAAGATTTACATCTATTACAAATCAATGATGATCTACAAGTGTTGGCAACAAAAAACCTAAACATATGATTTTTGAACTGCCATCCAGAAAAACCCCTATCGTGAACAGATAATACATAAGTTTGAATATAAATTGATATAAGATAATCAAAGTAGGGTGGATGAAGCTTGAATGATTTAGCTTAAGAAATTGTATTAAACAATAATCAATAAAAAATAGAGTCCTATATTAATAAATTTAATATAGGTAATTACAGAAAGAAAAATATATTGAAAAAACAAAGAAAAAGTCACTTAGGCCATATATAACATTTAGGTGGTGTAATGGAGCAAACTACACCAGTAATATTGGCCTAAATATTAAAGTTAAAGTGTTTTACACCATGGAAAAAGCTCGAAATATAAAAGCTCAAAATTAAGTATTTAAGTTCAAATATTTTTCCACATTATTTTCAATTTCTTTAACTGGTGGGTCAGGAGGAAATTCGGTTGTTCCTTTTAAGTTGACAAGTACAACACTAGTTTTTATATTGACACTTGGTTCAATATTGCGTATTTTGCGGCCATCTAAAAGTACTGTACTTCCTATTATTATTATTATTATTTTATTATTATTATTATTTTATTATTATTATTATTATCATAATCATCGCGTCTTACTACCCGTTCGGGTTATACGCACTTACGCTAATGTGTAATGGTAGGGTGATTGTGAGAATAAATGGAGGACCAACAGTTTAACCTGGAATCCGAACCACGGTGGAGGCCTGGCATTCCCCACATTCACAAAATGTCTTGTCAGAGGTGAAGGAAGAGTTTGGTAATCAGATAAATCTGTGCCGGGACCGAGGATTGAACCTCGGCCGCCAGCACAGAAGTCCGACACCTTACCCCTAGACCACCAGGTCACCAGTCTATTCTCTCTAAAACTTTAATTTTGACATATTTGTTAGGAAGAATTTAGATTGCTTTAATGTTCAATAACTTACCTATAGCGAAATATTTTTCCGGTAGGCCTATGTCAGCTTTAATATTTATTACTTCGCTTTCAGTCCTTTCATCCTGTAGTTTATTTTCTTTTTCTAAATTTAAGGAAACTTCTCACCAATGATTTTATTTTGACTTTTTCTTCCTAAAGCTCTTAATTGGTTAAACTGAAAAGAAATATTTTATTATGTTTCAGCATAAAAGAAAAATTAGAAGACTGTAAGTATAGTGTAGAGTTGAAAATAATACATCTAAAGATAAAAATAAGATGAAGTGGCAGAAAAAAAATGGTGGGAAAGAAAAAAAAAGTGAGAAACTATGATTAGTGCTATAGTAAGAAGATACATGTTGAACAGTTTGTGGGTTTAATTCACTGTTTATGTAGTTAAAACTTCTTTTAACATACCATTAAACATGTAATAGAAATTGTGTAGTTTTGTTGAAATGTGGGTAGTTGGTATTTGGTGTCCCCAAATGCCCCAATTTTATGGTGATGATGATAATAATAACAGTAGGTATAGCCTACATTAATAGGTGTCCACAATAGCCCTAAACTCCGATTTACCTCAAGCAATGTTGCATTTAGAGAAGTGTCCATTTGTATGGTGGGAGAGTGAAAAATTATTTATGAAAAGCCACACTAAGTACAACCAACCAAGATTTGAAACCCAATCTTCCAATCATCAGTAGTCCTATCTATAGTAAGCATTACGACTTGAACCATATGACCACCAAAATGAGGTGGTATGTAATATAAAAAAAACTGTTATAATGCATAATATATCTTAGATCTAATCCGGAAATAGGTGTAATATTGTCACCTATTTTAATTTTCATAACCGCTTAAGTGGGAGTGTGATCTAACGCGCTACTCTCGCAATAGATTAGACTGCAGATGACGAAGAGATCAAAGTTCGAATCTAGGTCGAGTGTAGTGAGGGAGATATTTCCAAAATAGTTTTCCACGCAAATGCGGGAACACTTTAAATATAACCCCCTAATCCCTAAAGCCACTAGTGTAATTAGTACATATGAATATAGCCCGAACGGGTAGTAAGACGCGGTGCTAAAAAATAAAAATCATGTTTTTATCTATGAATTATAAAAACAATCAACTGAATCTGCAACAGGTGATTGCCCATTACTTATTCTTTAAGTAAAAGTGAAAATCATAAATACTTGAGAGTATATTTCTATTATATATGGTATTTAGAGTAAACATGAAATACTTTTATCACTGATTTTAAAATAGCTAAAGTTTCCCTTTCCAAAGTTATTGTGTTTTCTTATTGAAGGAACAATCAACAAACATAACCAACGCTGAAATAATAAATAGTGTTACTAAGTTTAATGATGTCAAGTGCCTAAGGTCTAACTAAGATATACAAGTCTAGCAACTATTTAGTTCCAGTGATCAGACGTTGAAGACAAAAAGCGCCAGTATCGCCACACACTAGCACGTGCACTACTTATTGTAGAGAAGTGTAATCCCTTAGCTTTCAGTTTATGCCTAGATAATATGGTGACTTGAGACAATAATTAATAACTTATAAACAAATAACCTTTTATTTACAAACATATCAACAACAACAAATTTTTCACTAATGATTGTAAAAACATTTAAAGTTTCTAGGTATTGCTGGATATATATTTCTTTAAATTTCTTAGCTTTGTACACTAGGAGGATTGGGAGTAACTCTTCAGTGTTTCGAAACTCTCTGTACTCTGCAAAGTCACACTATTGTTTCCGGATGCGTTACTTATATTCCAGCTTGTTTGTCGAATGCTATTATACCGATTTGCTTGAATGGTTTTACGTCACTTGATTTAATCGACACGGGAAGCTCTATTGGTTTTATATATGAACGATTAGTTGAAAGGTTTAACGTGTATATTGATTCAAGTAGAGGGATAGCAGCTAAGATGACTTTCACGTCATTGAGCTCTTCTGACATGCACTACGTTTGAAGCATGCAGCCGACTCTCAATTAAAACGAATACCTTTAGATTCACGCAACCGAGTCACGTGCTTTCAAAGAAAAATAGTTAAAATCATTTGCTCTGAAATACACTTTTGCCTATTTAGACGTTATGATCTGAATCAACAGTAGCACGATGAGAACCTCAGTAATTTTATGAACGCTATCAACCAGTATGGTCTAAATAGTAATGAAAGCAAGTACGATATTTCTTTGAGATCAATCAGGATTATAGGATACGTATTTGGTACAAAACGATAAGACTTGATCTCGAATGGTTAAGACCATTTCGCAAACTTCCCGTTCCCTCAAATACAGCCTCTCTTCGGAGGATGATGAGTATGTTCTCACATTTTCCCACTTTAATTTCAAAATTTTCAAAGAAAATTCAAGTTCTTACTAGCGGTAAATTTCCATTCAATAACGTTGGTGTACAAACTTTTGAAGCTCTCAAATTGGACTTTGAACGGGGTCTCGTTATGGCCCTGGACGAAATTGTTTTCACAATAAAAATTAATGGCTTATGCCATAGGGGCAACTTTATCACAGCACGGCCGACCAATCGCATTCTGCTCTCGTAATCTCAACTGATTGGAACTGGGACACTCATATATAGAGAAAGAGGCCTACAATATTATTGAAGCGGTGAAGAAATGGATACACTATTTGATATTTGATAGGAAGACACTTTCAATTCATCACATATCAAAAGTCAGTCTCTTTCATATTTAACTATCAGCATACCTTGAGGGAAAGTAAAGAATGAGAAGCGCATGCACTGGTGGTTGGAGTTGACTTGTTTTTATTAGGAGATTGTCTACAGGCCCGGGAAAAACAACGAAGTTGCTGATGCATTATCTCAAGTGTGTTCAGCAATCAGCCCTTGGAATGCAAAATTAAAATAACTTCATGAGCTGCTGTCATGCGGGAAGGATTCGCTTACATCATCGGATTAAAAACGTAGAATTTGTCTTATTCCGTTGAATATGTCAGGAAGACTACAAAAAATTGCAAAGTTTATGCCAAATTAAAGGCAAAATTTATAAAGCATTAAAGTATTTTAATTAAATCTACCCATTCGTTCGAGCGTCTGAACATAAACTTTAAGGGACGCTTACCTTCGAGATATAGAAATCGATATTTACTCATACCAGTGGAAGAGTATTCATGCTATCCATTTGAGTTTCCCTTCCCATACGTCACTTATAGCATTGTAATATCCAAGATGAAAAGTTTGTTTTTCCTCTTTGGCATGCGATCCTTCGTTCATTCTGAGAGGGGCTCTTCTTTAATTTCTCAATAGCTGAGAAACACTTTGAATTAATTAGGGATAGCTACTTGCGGGATACCATCTTACATATATCAGGCAAAAAAGTATGTAGGCATTAAGGAAGACAATCGAGCTCAAGTTGCAGATTCGAGACTTAAAAACACAGCAATGAGAAGTAATGGATACAGCTCTTCGAGCGATACGTTCGCTAATTTGAACCACGACTTATGAAACCCCACATAAACGAATATATAAGCACTCACGAACATTTAGCTACGGTTCATCGACTCCAACTTGGTTGATGACTCCTAGACCTGTAATGATGCGAAGACGCGTGAGACACTCTAAGTACGACCCTCTCGTTGATGAAGTTGCCCTGCTTAAGGACAACCCTGAGTACGCACATGTCAGACTGCGAGGTGGACGGGACACTAAGGTATTAACAATACTTCGTCCTCTGGCATGGATTTCCGAATATATAGAGGGAGCTTCAGAGAATATATAAAAACTATAGGAAAAGAGTAGAATTTACCCTCATGGAGAAGAAACTCGATTGAAATCGATTCCTGAAACTCAATCCCCTTCTACTCTAAGAGCTCCATCATGTCTGGTTCCTGCTACTTTTCGAACAAGATATTCAGATTATTATTCTCCTGAAAGTTTGATCATTGCTACATCTCTAGTAAGGTCCCAGGATATATCCAATCCTAAAGACAATCTCCGGAGAAGCTAGAACTACAAAACTTAGGAGGGGGAGAATGTAATAGAAACAATAATTTTAATTCTTCTCTGGTATATTATATTAAAACAAATACTATAATATAATATACCAGAGAGTAATTAAAATTGTTTCTATTACATTCTCAAATAAAAGCTACTCTATGGCTAATTCTAATTTATTAACTTCATTACTTTTTTTTTTCGTTAAAAATGTATGCCGCAGACATCACCCTTAAGTACTAAAGGGTTGCCGTTGGGCGGTGAATCAAATGGTTATTGTTCACCACTGTAATTCACAGCGTGTAGCACGAATTATTTCACAGATTCTCAGTTACCTTACATGCAGCTAGGATTATGGGGCTGGTGAATCTTTGAAAACGTATAACAATTGAAGTGTCGATGCTATCAGGCATAAAACTTTCCGCCTTTAATTTATGAATCAAGAGTAATCTCTAGCACCTAAGGGGGATGTCCGCAAACCTACATTTATTGACGAAAAATGTTTTAGGGTTATTTATCTCCCATTGTAGAATGTAGAGAGAATTTATTTAGAATTCCCCTTAATACACATTGTGTTATATTCAATCAAATATAGAGTAGCAATTTCCAACCTTTGGCAGGGTTTGACCCCAATTTTTGTCCATAGGACCATCATGACCTCTTGATAGACTGCAAATTTTTAAGTCAATTTTTAATAATAATTTTCATTGCACTCGTTCTATCCATTTATTGCTGGGTAGGTAGATTTAGGAGGAAATGGATCTCTTTTTTGCGCGGAGGAAGGAGCGGAAACCATTTAGGAAACACTCCCAGAAATAATATGAATCCCGACCTCATCACCAAAAACCCAAACCAAATGGCCATGACATTAAGCCCATGTACCTGCCAAGACTTATTTTAACTATTATAAACTGCTAGTATGATTATGCGAATGCGACGCCTTTAAAAAGAATCATCCAACCAAGAAGGTATTTGGGATGTTTTGCTAACAGCGCCACCTGACTGAATGCTAGGTGGTTAGTTAACAAAGTCAAAGTTGTGTAACCAAATGGGACCTAAGCGGTTTTTATAAATTTAACTGGTTACATTTCAATTTGATTTTGCACCTTCCTCTATGGTCATTATAATAAATTGATAAAGTAGATATAAAGCTATAACGTCAACAAGCCTCGTGATCCCAATCAAAAAACACTGCAACCCCTAGATTGGGAACCACTGCATTAAAGTTTGAGGGCACTAAGACGCTAGTCTTTTAGCATTTATGCTCCAAGTAAACAAATGGGCTAGTCAATCATCATAACACACTTACCAAATCTCATCGATTAGGCCAGGCACGTCGACTTCACAACACATCAAAACAATAACTACGTCCCGGAACTACAGTCAAGCGCCGAGCCAAGTGCCTCATCTCGCCGCTAAAGACCACCACCCTGCTCTATTCCGCTTAACGTCAACAAAAGAACTTATGAGAACAATGGAGGACTTGCTACGCCCTGCCAGAAGATAATCGAAGTATGTGTGTCGCGTGCATCCCCCCTCCCTGTGTTTTTCTCTGTGACTCCCACCCTTTTCCTTCTCGGTTGTTCGACAAGGTGATCCATATATACAGCCGTGTACCAAGTGAGTAACTACTCTTGGACTAGGCGTCGACAGTGTAGGACGAAGCAGGAGGCTTCCCGGACTTATTATTGTACCGTAAGATAAAAATATTATTCGGTGTAAGCTTTAACTATTTATAGTTCTATTTCTGTCATTACCTTGTTTATATAAAATGTTAGTGAGGCTAAGTATAAATCTTGGTGCTTTCGCAGAACAGAAAATTAACTGTACTTGCGAGTTATTTCACTACACGAGTTTAGTAAACATAAATATGAGAATGTGGTGTATAGCAACTTTCATGTGTGAGTAAAGTTCAAAGGTTACACAAATCAATTTAGCTTTTATTTAGGTCGCTTAAGAATAATGCTGCGAACTTAAATTTAGTGAGTATTTATGTGGGGAAGTTCTTTTAGAACAGGAGACCAAATTATTTGAATGTAAGGAAAATTATACTTTTCACTTATTAGGAATAAATATTGATTGTAATTTTTGGTACTTGTAAAGTGGGTTTTGGACTAGCTAAGTTATGAGTTAGAGAGGAAGATGAGATAACTAGTATATGCATGTACTTCCACAATTTAGTAACTTTGGCATATTATTGTTACATAGGTGTTATAAAAGGAACTCTAAAACATTGTACGAGAATGTTATTTCGCATCGAGTAAAGATATGGGTTATTTTTCAGAAATCTTCTATACTGTTAGAGATAGTCCAAATCAAAGTTAATGATTACACATGTTGGCGTTGATAGTATATTCCCATAACTATTTCATAGTATTTAATAACATATGTGTAGAAGAAAAAAGAGTAAATGTTAACTAAATATATTTTGTTTTTGCATGACATTTATTATTATTGCTGAGCTTGTTCAAGGTCATTTGACTATAATTGTTTATAGGAGGAACTCTAATATTTGTTTACTATTTATGCTTTGTTCTATAAATAAAATTGAAATAAGTTAAACTTGAATGCACTTATTACTTGAAATCATTTGCTTTTTCTATTACGTCATATTATCCCTAGGTTAAATAGTGTTTAGTATCCAAAGTCCTTCTTTTCTAAGTATTCGTCCTATAGTTTAGGCATTCTGTAAAGGTGGACCTTAATAGTTTCCGCTTCTAGGAGTGGGTAGTGTGCGCTGGGTACATGTTGTGTACCCAGCAATTGTATAACACAAAATTTAATCCCTCTGCGCACTTATATTAGATGAATCCCCCCTTTTTTTATATATCATTTAATTTTTTGTTTTTGTATTTGGACCCCTCTTAACTTTAGAGAAAGCACAAGAAAATTACATACGACCTTCTTGTAAACCATTTCATTTTACTTACATTTTATTTTTAGTTTGTTTCTGTCTGATATGAAATTATCTTCTAAGATAGTGTTGCATTGGATTTCAATTTCTCACTCTCGCAAGTGTTCCTAAATTTACAGACGTATCTATAGTTGTCAGTGGTTTTGCTAATAGATAATACTTATCAAGTTTGCAAGTGTGGAATTTAATACCTTAGTAATACAGCCCTCATCTGTGGCAGATACAATCCAAAGAATTTGCTGTTTTTTTTATATGTAATAAAAGACGTTACAACAGGTCTCTTGGTCTGGACCCTAATCTAAAGGTCTCGGGTTCAATAGGTATTTTTCCCGAAAGGGGAACTGTTCCTATGGTTATCATGGTTTGATTAACTATGTTTAAGGTTTCCACTGGCTATACACTTTCATAATTACTATCATCACATAATCTCATTTTAGGTATGATCTGTAAAGAACTTCCAAAGTCTACCCTGGGCAACATTCCAACCCTAAAGTGGGCCTACAAGTCTACATTCACGGCAACCAAACCAAATATATCCTCTTACGATAAAATATACCATACGCTTTTTTTTAGAAGGGTGAGGGTTGGAGAGAAAAAAAAGTTATGCTCGAATTTATTTACTGAGTTTCAGCTGACCTTTGTAAAGATATGTTAACAATTATTTTCTACCTTTTAGTACGGTATTAATCAAAACTCATTTTATAAAATTAATCTATTATTGTAATGTTTGTACTATCTGTATTTTTTGGGGGATCAAAACAAGCATTTTGCTGATAAGTGCGAAATGATTTTGGTAAAAGTTTAGGCTGCAGTCTTCCTCTTGAATCGAAAACAAACGAAATTGATGGGTTATGTTTAAGATATAGCTGGATACGATAAATCATTTATACATTTCTGACTATAAAGATATTTGTAATATTCCAGCATATTTTCAACTTACCTCCTCACGTTAGACCTTCTTAACATAAGAGGGGAAAAAACAAAGAAAACAGTTACCCGGCCCATTTAAAATTATTCATCATCACATACATTTTCTTCTTATGAAAGCGAGCCCAACGGAAAGCAAGGTGAGAGGAACACCAAATTTCTAAGGATTTCTGGAGCATGGATTTATTTCTTATTTTGGGTGTTATTGTTTAGTAAGTGTTTATGATTTAATGTAGATACATAGGAGGAGCAGATAATAGAAAGTGTGTAAGTGTGAGGATGAAAAATGGAGGGATAGAAGAAGATGGAGGCATCCTACTAAACTTACCAGGACACAGGTTGCAAACAGTTGATGTGGATATTTGGTAGGAAAATACTAAAATAATTTTACCCACATTGTTTAGTTTCCATATTTAGACAATGTAAAAGTAATGGAAGTTTTATTTTTTAATAACTATAAACTGAAATATAAAACTATTTTATTTAAATAAACAAACTATTTAATGACATTTAAATAGAAAAAATTATGACACTTTTACACATTTGTAAATATGACCATAAAAATAAAAACTAGAGACAGGATACTCAAATCTTAGATTCACTGGGAGAGTAACAAAACCAAAAAAGAGGACAAAACTGCACGAATATAATTAATTTACTAGGAAAAGTACTACATTGTTGTTTATTAGATAATAAACATGACAAACAATATAGAATTTGTCAGTTGCACCAAGCATTAAACAATGTTTAAAAAAAAATCAATTTAAAATATTTTCACTCTCACTTAAATTTTTTAAGATTCAAGGATCCGACTCATCTCTAATAAAAACACAAAAAAAAAATTAAATAAGTTTTTGTGGACTTTGAAAAACACAAACCAAAGTTAAGTCTTGTTTTTAAAGTATCCACAAAATAATATTCATAGCTTAAGCCTCTATAGCAGTAGCTAAATTTATTATATGCTAGGTTTTATTTTAAAGAAAGAAGTATACTTTTTTTTTGTATAGAAGTGTGTTGCAGAACAATCTGCAATGCATTTCAGATCTTGTAATGGGCCTACAAATAATTAATAAATCAAAAGCATTCAGATATAAAATTGTACGTAATAATGCCTATTTTAAGCAACTAGACCAAACTGATGCTCAAAAACGTCAAAGTAATGTTTTTGTCTCAATCAGCAAGTTGTGAATTTTGAATGATAATTTTAAACGCAGAGAATAATAAAAATAGCTTGACACAGCTCATAGCAACCTAGAATCTAATTTTGTTATCATTCATACAATTACATAGCTAAGGGTTGTGCATTTCTAGCCTATGTCTTTTACGGCATTTTTAAATCTTGTTTCCGTTTACGAGATTTCTTCTTTTTGTGAGACATAAGTTCCTGTTTGTTGATAATGCAGACTCTGCAGTACCAATCCTCATTTTCATCTGGAGGAACTTGGATTCCTACGCAAACCCTGGAAACAATACATAGATTAGAAATATGTCTGTATCATATCCATAATTGAAGATGAGGTGGAAGAAGACACCAAAAATGGCCTGTGTTTTTACAGTATGTACAGCATAACATTTTTTAGGTCAGGATAAATCAAATAATTTTCCAGTAAAAACATTTAGTTTAATTTTCTACATAGGGTGATATCAACAGTTCTGGAAAATTAAATTCTATGTTTCTACTGGAACAATATTTGATCTATTTCGGCCAAAATAATGTTTTGCTATATATAAACTGCAAACACACTCGCCTTTTTTAATGTTCCCTACATTTCCACCTTAAGACCCATCCTCAACCCAGGAGGTTAATTAATACAGCTCAAACTAAACCTAGCATCATGACGTGGTTTTATGTATCCTACTTTAGAAAACTGTGTAATTAAACTAAACCAGGGAAAATATTTTCTCACAATTTAAAAGTTATACAAGAGAAATGAAAAAAAGTTAATTCGAGATGATGTGATATATATATATATCATCTCGAATTAACTTTTTTTCATTTCTCTTGTGTATATATATATTCAATCTCACTGTTATGTATATAATTTTCTCGTTAATCGATTGTGTGATATGATCTCTTAAGGAAGCACATTAGGCATTTCTGAAGTATGGTAGTGTAAAAAAAGAAAAGCTGGAGTTGAAGGCTTGGTGTGCCGTTTCTACAACCCTGGTGTCAAGTATGCTATTTTTTTTTATTACCACATCCTACTACTTGTTCAGTTTATCAGTATGTTATTATTAATATTAGTTTGTATAGTTGACCCACAGTAAGAACATGGTCAGAAGGGTGTTTAAGGAAATACAAACTTTTTTTGTGTGCAACATTGATAACATTTTATATTATTTTATTAACAAGGAAGCCTAATGGCTCTTTTTTCCTTAATTTATTTTAATTTAATGAAAACGTGTTCTCTTAAAGAAATGACCCTTAATTTTAGGGTTGAATATCCAATTACAAAAACTCCTTGGGACAACACTATGAAAACCATAGATACTAAGTTTTAGCCCAATTGGTAAGATAGTTTAAGGTCTAGCCCGAGGTAAAGACTGACAGAGAGAATTGTGGAAACCACTTTTTCGGATTCAGGGGATCACGAAATGTCGACATTCACCAAAATCTCAAGTCTATTTTTTTTCAGAGTCACAATACTTTCTATACCTTAAAGGTAGGGCAAAAGCAAAAATATAGATATTGGGTCCCTAAGGGTCAACATTCCGTATTAAAAATGTTGACTTCCGGTTAAATTTTTTAGACATTTTATTAAGGGTTGCACATCTTAAGTTTGATTCACACTGATAGGACTGTGTCGTGTCGCTACCATTCACACTGATAGGACTGTGTCGTGTCGCTACCATTCACACTGATAGGACTGTGTTCGTACCGTGACCTTGGGAAATCACTTTTGAAAGGATCCAAGACAACACAGTCACAGCACGGCCTGAGCACAGTCCTATGAGTGTGAATCAAAAGGTCTTACAAGGTAACTCTTATGGGAATGACTTGTTCGAGATTGTTGGCAGCACGACACAATCCCAGCACAGTCTGCGCACAGTCCTATCAGTGTGAATAAACTTTTATGGTTATTACATTGATATTAAATTCCTCATTCATAAACTATGACCAATAAAATATTCAAATATTGACAAATGAGTCTAAATTGGTATAGATAGATCATTGTTGTACAAACATTTCCCCTAAGAGGTTGAAGGAAAGAGAACATACACTTTTTGAGAAACTTACTTATTTCTTACTCTATGGCATTAGAGAATTATTGTGAGTAGTATCTCTTTACAACTAAAGCTCAAACAATTGTAATAATATATTTGCCAATATCTCAGGAACTATCGGTTTTATTAAAATATATTTCAAACAAAAGTTTTATTTTTAATAGGACTAGGCATATATTTACGCAATTATAAGTTATTTAGTATCGCAAATATTTGCGGAGATGTGGAAATTTCAACTTCTGTGAGGTACTGTACCCTAAGTCATTTTCATGGGAGAATGAAAATAGTTATTTTATTTACTATCTTAATCAACACCTGGATAAGAATTTTAATCAAAATCATTTTAGCCAATTTTGAGAAGATCAATTTCTCCTCTTTTTGCTTTTTACTAAAGCACTCTTAATTTTAGGGTTAAACAGACACACAGCACTGCAAAAACACTTTTTAGGATTTGGGGTTGGGGTCATGAGACGTCGACATCCATCGACATTTCGAGTTGGATTTTTTTAGTCACAATAGTTTTCCTTTGGTGTTCGAAAAGTTAAAATTTATATATATATATATATATATATGCATATAGCTTGAAAGTTATTGGTTTTATAAAAATATATTTCAAACAAAAGATGTGTATTATAAAGAGACCTACATATTTGCAACGATAAGTAATTTAATATCTCAAAGAGTTACAGAAAATATGATATAAAATAAGAATTTACGCATCAGACTGAAACCCTTGAAGTCATTTTGTTTGAAATATTTATAAATGGTGATGTTGAAAAAAGAGAATTTTTCTCTTTTCACCCTTCAGTGAACTACCCTTAATTTTAAGGTTAGATATCCAATTCCAAAAACCCCTCGGGGCAGCCCCATGAAAACCCTAGATACAAAGTTTTAGTCTGATCGGTAAAAGTTTTAGCTCTAGTCCGAGGTAGACAGGCAAACGAATATTCAAAAATAACTTTTTTGGATTTGGGAGGTCAAGAAACATCGACATTAATCAAAATCTCGGGTTTGAATTTTTTGACAATCACAATACTTTCTTTACCTGTAAGATAGCGAGAAAGTAAAAAGGTGTTTTTTGTGGTTTATGAATTAAAACATATGTATGATTTGCCTCAATTGCCCGGCCAACCCAAAAATATTTTAATCCTCTTTAAGTTTTGAATGCTATTGCAATTTATAAAAATTAGCACTTCATCTTTTCCCACAGCATTTATTAAAAAAAATAGTTCAAGTTGCCAGCAATTGATGTTAAGAAAAACCTTGCTTCAGTTACCCCATGGTCTAACACACTACTCTCATAGACTATGACTGCCAATGACTGGGAGATCAAGGTTCAATCTTGGTCAGGTGTACATACTAAAAAAAATGGTTTCCCACTCTCCCTCCAAGCATATGAGAGTACACTTCCTCTAAGCCAATGACTGGGAGATCGCGGTTCAAATCTTGGTCGAGTGTAAGCAGAGTAAAAAAAATATGTTTCCCCACCCTCCCTCTATGCACATGCGGGTACACTTCCTCTAAATATAATCTTCCCAAATCCCTAAAACCATTAGTTTAATTAATAAAGAAGGTGCCAGGTCTCCACCGTGGTTCGGATTCCACGTTAAACTGTAGGTCCTTCATTTCATCTCACAATCACCCTACCATTACACATTAGCGTAAGTGCGTATAACCCTAACGGGTAGTAAGACGCGGTGCTAATAATAATAATAATAATAATAATAATAAAGAAGGGTTAAAACTCAACGGGTAGAAAGATGATGCTAAAAACGGGAAGACGTAAATTCGAGCAAACAAATTAGGTCCATGTGATATTAATAAAAAATGTAAGGATTTAAATAAAGAAAAAAAAGTGCTGTAGAGTGTTTACTCTCTCTAAACAGTTGAAAATATCCGAGTTACCTAATTGTATGAAGAAATTTTCCCTCGAGTCATTCTACCGCCTTGTAAATCCTTGTACAAACAATATCATCGACAGTCATCGTCGCCTTGACTTGTTCAGGTGAGAATTCTCGGATTAAAGTAGTATCCTTTTCCCCTTTCTGAACATGAACCAACTTATTATTTTCTAAGGTGAGCAACGACTTGACTTTACGACCGTCCGCCGTCTCCTCGTCAAACTCGACGCCAAGTTTGGCGGTTATTTCGGTACTCCTAAAAGTCGTGCTAGTCTTGAAGGTGTACACACCACCGGCTTCCGTCAGCTCGATCACAGGGCTGAGCGCGTTGCCCATCTTCCGGGTCACTAGACCCACACCGAGGGCTTTCATGTATTCGTCGAAATTTTCAGACGAAACCAACTTGTATTTTTTGCCCAGAAAAGCTTCCATGATCGACGGAGTATCGAACAACCGACTCAACACCGCGTGACGAGAAAAAAACCTTAAGCGCAGTACACACCCTACACCGGCTCGTATTGACTGAAAGAAATGAGAATGAATTGTGCAGCGCAAGCTATTGTCGCGCTCGTTACTATGTTGTGCGCATGCGTAGAATGTATGAGCAGGGTTAGCAAATGACAATTAAAATAGTAAGCGTGGGTGACGCATAGAACGTGGCCTGATGCTAGTTTTATATTCTTGACGCGTATACAATTCACAATCATGACGTGCGTGATCCATATGATATTTAACTTAAATCATTATATTGGTGCATTGTTTGTACGGCTCATGGTCGCCAACTAGGGCAAAAAAAACCCAATAAATTTAGTTAAAAGAAATACATTTATTCAATTGGAATTTTTATCCTTATCTTCTCAAGGATTAAAAACAATTTTTTTAAGAAAATAAACTAACATTGATTATACAAGTTTGTTAGACTTTTTTACAAATGATAAAGATTTTGACGTGGCCTGATTTATAATGTGAAAAGTAGGTGTCAACCTCTTTAGACAGCGCGCGATTGGAAACTGGAATAAGTGACAGCAATGAAAAGTTACCACTCAGCGACTCCCTGAGTCATACGATCCACCAGACTACATGTTGTTACTTTTGGCAGTCAAAAAATACATAATAAACAGTTTGTTTTTAATTTTGTCAGTATTAAAACACGCTCACGCTTATAAAAAGCTGCATTCTCTCTATAAATTAAGATGGCAAACCAGCCGAATTAAGGGCGGTTGATAACGTCATACAAACCATGTTCGTGTTCATGCGCTATTTACTTAGTGCGTTGATCTTTGGGAACAGTTGGAACATGCGGCTGCGAACTTGGGGCAACGTGAACACCTTTTTAATCCTTACATAGTCACCTAAAATCCACTTTAACACTAGAGTAACGAATTAAACCATACAACCACCGACTACTTTAAGTATTATTTTTGGATAATTATGCTTTTTATTGCTGCCAAACCAAAGTTTAGAATTTGCATTCGGTCAGCTAATTGTTTTTAAAAAAACTTTTATTACACTCGCGAAGTACTGCTTTGCCTACCCTCTCTGGCGGTGTGTTGAGCTTTCAGCTCTCAAAATAAATGGCGTTGCTGACGCTATACAAACTGGTGAATTCCAGCCATCAGGTTGGCAGTTTTACTGGCTTGTTTAAACAATTAGGAGGTTGGTTGACGGGTAATCAGCGAGGCAGCAAGCAGACTTTTCCAAGAACTGATAGAGATAAGAAGTATAGTGCCGAACAGTTAAGTGTGTAGGCGACCAAGTTGGACTAAACGTGGGGAAATAAAACGTCAATATACAATCATACTCTCGAGAAGAAAAATCAGCTTATCCACCCCAGCCAGCTAAACGCTTCTGTCTGGGGGTTAATCTCCCTGCTGAGGGTATTTTGGGAAGATCTTATTCAATCGTTTCCTTCTACTCTCCCACGCAAATGTGGGTACATTTAATTAATTATTATTAGCACCACGTCTTACTACCTGTTCGGGTTATACACACTTACGCTAATGTGTAATGGTAGGGTGATTGTGAGATGAAATGGAGGACCAACAGTTTAACGTGGAATCCGAACCACCACGGTGGAGGCCTGGCATTCCTCACATTCACAAGTTGTGATTAATACACGTCTTGTCAGAGGTGAAGGAAGGGTTTGGAGATCATTTAATTAATTATGCCTGTTTAGGTATGAGGTAATTATGCTAGTGGGTTAGGGATGAATACGTTTCAATTTAGAGGAAGTGTACCCGCATTCATGTGGAGGGAGAGTGGGAAAATATTTAGGAAATATCACCTGATCATAATTGAGCCACAATCTTCCAGTCATCGGCAGACTAGTCTATTGTGATAGTGATGCCCTAGACCATGTGGCCACCAAAGTGGAATATTACCAATCCTCATGTCTAAAAATAACTAAACTTACCAAATCTTTAAAACTTACGCAAGATAGAGAGGAGGGAGGGAGCTTATGAAAATTCTTTCGATGCCCTATGTGAGGGAGGGTGGATCTAAAATAATTTAAAAAAACCTTACATAATTTAAGGATGGCCCCCTTGTAATAAAAACTATGGGTCATAGATATAAGCCCTAAAATCCGAGTCAGATTATTGAGCAGAGTAGAAACGAACTCATGTCATTGCTTTATAAATCGCATTTTAAAAAAAGTCTTGAACTGTTTTTTTCAAATAAATATCTGGGGAGGGTAGTGATAAATAATACTGTATACTTATTTTTCAGAGAAAGCATTATCTAAGGTAAAAATAGAGATAATTCAGTTTTGAAGATTTTGTCACTAACTATAATAACCTATACGAGAGAGTATGTAGCTTACGATTTTGTCGTACCATTTATTTGCGTTTATTAGTAGGAAGGTAAAACAAAAAATAACTCAAATTTAATATGCTAAATCTAGCCACTGTGCTTTGAATAATTTTTTAACTTTAAAGGCTAAAGAGGCAATAAAATATTTAAAAAGCAGTTTCATTTCGAAGACTAGAACAATTTTGATTATAGATATCTGTTATTTTTATTACTGGTATCACCGCGTCATTTTACCTGTTCATGTTATATGCATATATGATAATCTAATTGGGTAGTAATGAGGAAGGAAGCATTTGAGAGGTTATCTACCAGCATTTTTATGTAAGGGGATGGGGAAACAATTTAGGAAAAACTACCCTCAGTAGACCTGACCAAGATTTGAACCCCAAGCGCTCCGCTATCAGCAAGCCAATTTACTACTGGAGTGACGCCGTAGACCACTCAGTCACTGAAGTGATATATCTGTTATTTAATACGGTGTATACAGTTTTCAAACATCTATAAGATTTACACAATTCTCCAGAAATAAATGTTTTTGGGAATAATTTTTCATCTTATTGGTAGATTTTAACTTTAGTAATATCTCCATGGTGCCAACCTGCAAGTAGGCTATACCAAAACGCTACTTATTCATTCAAGTAGCTCCTCATTTGTCCTCACGAGGTTGATTTTTGTTCCATTTCAGACCCACTGCTTCGCAGCCAGAGTTGGAAGCACTGGGGATCGAACCCGGTACTTCGGGATCTGAAGCCAGTAAATCTTACCACTATCTATACCACAGAGGCGGTCGGGTATCAACTATGTACTTACTTACTTTGTGGCATAGGGAACACAAACGTTCATTAACTTTAATGGTTTTAAATATATTTTACTTATCATCGGCTCCATGTCGTGGTAAAGATTGCTAAAGCGCTATGACTGAGCACTGAGTGTGTAAATTAATCATCTCTAGTAAGTTTGCTAGTTCAATTCTAATTAATTATATATTTGAGTTTCTTTGTGCGCCCTTTCTTCCATCGACCCATGCTTCACAAACTTGTTATTCACAAGGATATAAAATAATATTGTGTAAATACTTTTCCACCTCAAAATTTATACAATCCATTGGATTTTGTTCGAAAGCAAAAAAAGTCACATTTCGTTAATTATATAAAAAGTAATCATCTTGGGGTACTTATTGTTAGGGATTCAATACATTTCTTCTGAAACGAGCGTACAAACTGCAAGAATGTAACAGATTCAAATTTTAATTAATCACATTTAACAAGCTAATAAAATTAACATGTTCACACTTTGACTACCAAAAACATTGTTCATTAATTTTTTTGAAAAATAACTTATTCAAAATCCAATGAGAGTCAAATCCTAGACTGTAAATAAATATAGTAGATAAAAATATAATAAAAAGTTTGCAAATTACATTTAGACCCTATTTTATTTAAAATAGCTATGTTTGATATGAGCAGGAATGTTTATACTTATTTATTATAATAGTGGATTAAAAATTCAATGTACAGTAGTTTTCATATACTCTGAACATTAACACTTATTATTATAAAGTGCAATGTTCAAGAATAAGAAAACCTAAAGAATGTAGGCTACTAGTGAAGAATTTTATATATTTTACTGCCTCAGGTAAATAAGGGTTAATGTCATAAAACTTTGTATATGGAGAAGCATGTGGTTTTTTATTTGAAAATAATGTATCACTAGAGTAATACTCTCATTGAAGTAAATAGGGACCAACTATCTTTATTTACACAGCAGTTAAGACTTCGACTATATTTTTTATACTAGGAAACGTTGCATTTTTAACTCTTTTCAAGGGGCATGGCATGAAGAGAGCTTTGGGAAGTTTTGGCTGAAATAGGAGGGACAGAGGTGAGGGGAGGTAGTATGTTAGTACTCGACAAAAGCGTTAAGTCTGAATAGGTGACCTGGCGGTTTTGGGGTAAGGTGTCAGACTTCTGTGCTGGCGGCCAGGGTTCAATCTTCGATCCTGGCACTGATTTATCTGATTACCAAACCCTTCCTTCACCTCTGACAAGACATCTTGTGAATGTGGGGAATGCCAGGCCTCCACTACTGTAGGTCCTCCATTTCATCTCATAATCACCCTACCATTACACATTAGCGTAAGTGCGTACAACCCGAACGGGTAGTAAGACGCAGTGCTAATAATAATAAGAAGAAGAAGTCTGAATACAATGTTTTGTGTAGCACGAGCTCTAATTATTTAAAATATATTTAGTTTGTATCTAGGTTTTAAAATGGGAGGGGAGCAGCTGATAAATTTCTCTTGTTTAGTGTTATAAATCTGATGTGTCTTTTGAGAAAAAATCAGTGATTAACATTCTATTTCCAAAACGTCAGCTGGAACTAATACAATATAATTATAATAGGTAAAACGATTTTAACTAACATCTCAGTCTACCCTTCTTCATAATCTTAGCTACGGTGATGATGGGTTTCCATACTCAGATACAGCCAGTATTATTATTTTTATTATTAACACCGGTCTTACTACCCGTTCAGGTTATACACACTTACACTAATGTGCAATGTTAGTGTGATTGTGAGATGAAATGGAGGACCTACAGTTTAACGTGGAATCTTAACCACGTTTGAGGCCTGGCATTTTCCAAATTCACAAGTTGTGGTTAATACACGTCTTATCAGAAGTGAAAGAAAGGTTTGACAATCAGATAAATCTGTGCCGAGACCGAGGATTGAACCCCAGACCCCAGCACTGAAGTCAGACACCTTACCCCTAGACCACCAGGTCACCTACAGCCAGTACAAGCCCAGATAAAGCAGAAGGGTTACCAGCCCGTTTCGTAAAAACATATCCGATTTCAAAACACATAAGCAGCCTAGGAAATTAAGTGATTATAATGGTAACAACAATTCCAAACGTCAAGCACTTTGTGTTAGAACATGGAACATTCAAAACTTATACCGATCAGGAGCAACAATGACTGTAATGTCGGAAATATGTGCTTGATGTAGTATCCTTGCAGAAAATCAGATGGATTGGCAAGGGGACACTACACGAAGACAGATCCGTTATATTCTACAAAGGTTGTACGGAGATACATGAGTTCGGCACAAGCTTTGTGATTAAAGAACACCAGATTAATCCCGATGGTTAATGAATTAAACAGAATAAAAAAGGATATCATTTATCACACTGAATCACCCAAGGAGAATCATCATATTTATCATCACATACAAAAAATAGTGAGGAAAAGAAGAAGAATGTCTTTTACGATCGTTTGGCAGATTTGTATGAGAGCATAAATGTTATAAATGTGAAAATTGTGTAGGGAAACTTTAATACAAAAGTAGAGAAGGAAGATGGGTATGTACCAACAATAGACATGGAGGGTCTGCATATAACTACAAATAATAATTGGTCAAGAATAGTGAACTTTGCGAGAAACCAAAACCCAGTAGTGAGCTCGATAACGTTCTTACTCAGATGAATAGACAAAGGGACGTGGACTTCACCGAATGGAAGAGTAGTGATACAGAATGAAACGTTATGAATGAGGTAGGATTCTGAAATTTGCTATAGGCTGTCAGAACCTACAGTGGTGCGAGTTATCACTTTCGGGTCGTAGCCAAAATGAAAGACGAGATGTAGATCCACCGACAGAAAGAAGGGCAATGATACCATATGACACCAGCAAGTTGAACAACCAAGCAAGAATATAGGGAAAGATATGCCTGGGAGATTTAAAATGGCTTTTAACTCATGAAACAAGACAACGGGAAAGATAAGAGAGGGTAAAATGGGAAAACACCAAGAAAACAATATCAAGAATTGCGCAAAAATCTATTGGAAAGAAACGAAAATGGTTTAATGGAATATGTGAGTAAGCTGTGAGAAAGAGAACGAAGGCAAGGGATACGTTACTACAAGATACGGAGAGAGAAAAAACCAAAGAAACATACTGGATAGAAATAAGATATATGGCATGGGTTGTTGTTGTTATTAAGGAAAAATGGGCCCATTTGATGTAGTTAGTTTAAAATGTTGCAGAGGAACATCAGAAAGACAATAAAAGGAACATGATCTTGAATATAAGGGAACGAAAGGGTGGAACGACAAGAACCCCGAGGTTTATTAACAACAAGAACAGAAACTTGTTAATTGATGGAGAGAGGCTAAGAGGATGCTGAAAAGATTATTTCAGAAAAGGAGAAGGACTGCATATATATATATGATTGATTAACTCATATATATATATGATTGATTAACTCACACACATATATATATATATATATATCATATATGAGTTAATCATAACTATCTGGAGATAGAAGAGAATTCCTGAAGAATGGGAGACGGCGATAATGATCACAATCCACAAACAAGAAGAGCAAGATTTAATTTATCAAGTAACAAGAAATCTCACTAATAAACGTGAAGTACAACATACTCTCGCTGGCCAAGATGAAACCTCTAGCCAACGGAAAAGTCTGAGAATACCAAATTGGCTTTAGGGAGTGCAAAATTATGGTAGATCACAACTTTACGATGGGACAGCTATGAGAAAAGTGTTGGGAGTAAGACAAGGACATAGAGATGACTTTTGTGGACTTCTCCAAAGTATATGATAGGACCCAAAAAGAGAGCCTGTATAAAGTTCTTCAAGAAATGAAGATACCCTCGCAAATAAGGATGATGATTAAGGCTTATACAAAAATGAAAAAAGCAAAGATGAGGCAAAGAGGAATGTTGTCAGATGAGTTGGAGAAAAACATGATTAAAGCAAGGAAATGCGATATTACCGAAAGTGCTCAGCTTGGTTTTATAAAATTTCATGCGATAAATGGAGAAAACAACAGACTAAAATGGTGGTATGATGAATGGAAAGCATAAATGGTTTGTGTTTGCCGACGACATTGCGCTAGTAGCTAAATAGAAGACAGAGATGGTAGAGATATGGCCTTGGAGCTAAAGAAGAACGCCAAAAATGTTGGATTACATGTCAGTGAAGAGAAAACGGAGGTAATGATCCTGTCTAAGAGGAGAATAAATGGAGTGGAGGCATGAGATATGAAGCTGAGAAAGGTGGAAAAATTCAGATACCTTGGATACTGGTTCAATGACTGTAACAACATCAAGTAGAAGCTGAACGAAGGAATGATGGCCGGATCCCGAAGCTAGTATAAGTCTAAATACCTTGTTTAGCTCTGGAAGTATCTTTATGAGAACAAAAATGAGGGCATATTGTGTGTCTGATAGTCTTGTACGGCTCAAATACTTGGAGAACGACCAAGAAGAAGCGTAGGGAAAGAATGAGGGCCTTGGAAAGGAAAGCCATAAGAAAAATATGAAATCCGGTAAGAAAGGAAGACAGATCAATAGAGAGAATGAACCAGGAAATATGAGATGATGAAGCAATTGGCTATAATACAAAAAAATTGGATCAAACAGGATTAGATGGGCTGGACATTTAGACAGAATGCAAATGGAAAGAAGCATAAGAGTTGTCATGGACGGCATATCTAGTACTTGAAGACCTTTAGGGCAACCTAAAATGAGCTGGAGTGAAGGTGTGGCAAGAGAGCTAGGAGCAATAAATATTTTCCATAAGGATAGCAAGGAATACATACAAATTCGTAAGGACGACTATTGAACAGCATGGAAAAGCACAGTACTGAAGGAATATGATAAGGCAAAAAATCTAACAATTAAAAAAATCTCTCAATTATTTTTTTAACGTGGGTTGAGGTGGTTTTTTTATGACCATGTCTCTGATATTGATACCACTGTGATTCTTTTCTTAAATATTATTTCTTGGCGATCTAGATTATCGACAATCTGTATCTTCGACATCAGACTTATCAACGCTCTACTGTATATGTGTGTATATTATTATGCTCTCCACTCAAACTAGCTAAAGCTAACCTTTTAGCATTAATAAATTAACAATTTGAATGTTACTGATCCAATAAACAATTTAATTTCTATGGAAATGATTACATCATCTACTAGAAACGATCATGGATTTACATTATAATGCAGGTGTAAGCAAAAGATAATCAATAATTATGTTTTTTACTTTTCTTGTGATTTTAGTTTTAATTTTATGATTTTAAATTGCTAAACTTTATATAATCAGGTATTATTTGATTTGCTATCTTCTTATGTAATAATAATAATATATTCATTGTGACAAAACAGAATTTTTAAACGAGTGTGATATAAGGTATTACACCCATTAATTTTCACAATGTCTATGTCTACCTTTTAATTAATATAAGGGAAACAAGAATGATGCATTAGTGTGTTTATGTATCTTTCCCCCCGCTTGTTATTGTAGAAATTATCAATGATAACAAATGACAGATATTCACAGAAATTAATATAAATACAGTTGACAAATAATACACGAACTCTGGTTTAACTCCTGTGACCAGTTGTAGTTAATCAGTATTTAAACATGAAACTACACTTACCAATGTTGACAATACTTCCTAGAGGAAATGTTAGACTATATAACAAAAGGCTCAATTTATAGGCTAATACTGGGAAACTACTTTAATTATGTGGGAGAGCAGTAAACAGGAGATAGAGTTGAATCACCATGGAAGTAGGTCAGGGTTGAGAGAGTATTACCTGTCAATGTTATTATATGGTTACCATGGAGGCTTTCCGGCTAAACCAGCTCTTTTTGGTAAGGAGAGATGGCAGTTTACCCACAAAGAATTCCTGGATAATCTTTTTGGTTCAAAATATTTTCTTATCCTTCAACCCTTGGCTATAGTTAAGATCAGCGCTGTCGAGTCGGTACGTCAAACCTTTGTCTCCTATATTTTTCTAATGAACAACTCCCAACTTCTTCGTAAATGGTTAATGTATATTAATAAGTAATAACATATTTACTACAACTAAATGCTTCAATACAGTTCATGGGAATCTTCGACATTGCGAACCAATATTTAAATCAATTTGTAAATCTAAATTACAAATATTGGTCCTTATGAATAAACAAGTATAAAATTATAATGATATATTTACCATATATTGTTATAATATTATAAGTTTTTATTTTGAAGCCAGAGTCAGTACACTTTAACTGACTCCAACTACAACTCTGCCCAAAATTGTTTATGACTCAGACTTCACAGCCCTGGTTAAGATCCAGACTTTATGCTTACAACAGCAACAAACCATGAGATCCTTAGGTTAGAACTACAATTTGTGTTAAACTTGGTGAATGATGAATCTAACTGTGATGAAATGAGTAGGGTCATTTTCATTGGTACAGTAGCCCCATGGCTTCTTTGGTGCTGACTGACAGCTCACAGCTGACTTCTGACAGTCAATATTTAGGTATATACCTACATTTTGATTGTCAAAAGGGACAGCTGCTAAACACATGTTTTTGCAGATCATCTGGTTCGGCGTAGGGATACGTAATTTGGTCTGGTAACTTTTTAAAGCTGTCAGTCAGCACCAAAGAAGCCAATGGGCTACTGTATCTTTGCAGTTATGTATTATCTGTTCACAATAGGTTTTTACCTGGATGACAGTTCGAAAATCATATGTTTAGGTTTTGGGTTGCCAACACTTGTAAAATTATTATTATTAGCACCGCGTCTTACTACCCGTTCGGGTTATACGCACTTACGCTAATGTGTAATGGTAGGGTGATTGTGAGATGAAATGGAGGACCTACAGTTTAACGTGGAATCCGAACCACGGTGGAGGCCTGGCATTCCCCACATTCACAAAATGTCTTGTCAGAGGTGAAGGAAGGGTTTTGTGATCAGATAAATCTGTGCCGAGACCGAGGATTGAACCCCGGCTGCCAGCACAGAAGTCTGACACCTTACCCCTAGACCGCCAGGTCACCTAACACTTGTAAAAAATCACTGTTTTGTTATAAATGTAAATATCTTTAATTACCTGTTATGTATTACATTTAAAATTATGTAAACTTAAGTTTTCTCATACTATTTAATTTTTTTTTAATAATTTCTTTTTATACAACTTGAAACCATATTTTAAACATAATTAAAAGTACTTATTCTTCATTTTGGAACATTATTACTTTGGTATAATATAGTGCACACATCAACACCTTTTAATACAGGCATTGTATTTAATTGGAAAAGAGAAAATTCTTGTTATTTTTTTACATACAATAAATGATTTTATGATTATTTTATCATATTTTGAAATATTTAACTGAATAAAATATTTTCATCAACTGTGTGTCTGCATCATTGTAAAAAAACTTGTTTACCACCATGATCAATCATATGGTTTAAATTCGTCAAGTCGCCATTTTGAAGCTATGTTTGTTAGAAGTTTTTGTGAAAGTGGTGTGGATATTTTTTTTAAGTGGAATAAAACGATAAATAAGCTTTGTGTCCAACCTCAAATAAATAGATAAATAATATTGTCCTAAATTACTGTGGTTAGCTATCACATTAATATATTACTATCTGTTTTCATTACAGTCATCCAGTGATAGATGCCAGCAGTTGGCGTAGTGATATATTAGGGACTACTTCTAGTAACATTTTGAGCTGTCATCCAAGTAAACTTAGGTCGTGAATGAATTATAACTTAGGTTAGGCCTTGGTAAAAAAACAAATAAACTTATCTATTTCTTTCTCCACACTTTCATATTTTTATCACTTTTACAACTACACACAATTTTACATTTTCTAAGATATTACTTTATGGTATTATAAGACAGAAAAACACAAATATCAGCTAAATGTTTGAAAAATAAACTCATTAACCATGTATAGTATGTTGTTTGACATAATCTATTAACTATCGTCCCTATCACAACAATGATTAATTTTACAGGATTTCCACATTGTTTTCATAAATTTCTAAGGCATCAAGGAATTTTTGTTTTGTAAAACAAAAACCGTATGAGATATTATTGCAATAGAGTGATGTGAGAGTGCTAAGGTTTTAACTAAATATAAGCCTTCACAAATTTTCTGATGCTTTATAAGAATCTTTTGGACTTGAGATATATAATATATAATTTTTTCACATGAAAAATGTTTTATAACCAATAATATCCATTGTATTAATAAATATACGAATTTTATTGCAAATAAAAAAATCCAAACTAACCATAACCACACACACTATTTTTAACGATGGCTGCCAGGTTAAATGTACTTACCAATGGTACCATGCGTCACAGTGGTCACAGCCAATCATAGGGCTTCCATCATCCTTGCCACCACATGCAGGGCAAATCCATACTTTATTACCATCAGCATCCTGAAATATTAAACATTTGTCGGTCGAATTTTCATAGAGAGGACCTTTTATAGAAAAACAAACACTACACAGACCAAATTGATAATATGGAAGTAAGCAAATGCGTGTACAATTAATTGTACACGAAGAGCATAGCTCGGGAGGTGGAAAACATATAAAGCAGGGGTTGGCAACTTCTTGGGCCCCAATCGAATTACAAATATATCAAAGGTCCTATGATAACCCATTCGGTGTCTATTCAAACTTTAATTCATTCTTTTCTATACCTCTTAACTTTATTTCTTGAATTCATTATTTACTCAATTCTTATGTCTCCTTCTAAATATAAATAAATTATAGCATGAATAAGATAAGTATTTTAAAATTAAGACATACTTTTCCTATAAATATTGTAAAGTTGCATAACAACTATAGAACTATAATGGAACATTAGAAACACAGATACTTTTTAATACTGCCTACTCGGCAAAGGCAGAGAGTTTCCATTTCAACATCATTGTGATATGTGATGATTTTCATTTTCTAATGTAGCAGAATTGAGATGATTAAAGACAGAATAAACTTCCTGAGATTTATCTTCAACATCACAAGGAGGAGATTTGTTTAAAACAATTCTTGCAACAGCGTCTAGTTTTCCAAACTTAACAGATTTTCAAGAAAACCCAACTTAAAAAACATGAGTGATGATTTTAAGTTGTTTTTCCGGCTCAAAGTTTTTGTAATCAAAATCATTAACCAAACTTTTGAAATATATAAAATGTAATCTCTTAAGAAAATTGGTTTCCCAAAATGAAAATGTTCCTGAAAATAGTTAAACCGCAGAACTCATGTCAATGATTTTTTATCTTTACCTTGCAGTTCCAAATTTAGTTCATTCAAGTGTAGCATCAAGCAGGAATGCAAAATATAACTTACTAGCCATCCCAAATCTTTCAGTTATGGATAGTAGATCAGATTATCCATTTCTTTGAGAAAATATCTTTATTTGAAGAAGAACTTTTTTGAATCCCTGAAAAGCTTTGCCTTTATTATTTTAGATGACAAACATACGTGTGAAGAAGTACCTCTCCATATTGAGAGTTCAGTTCATCTGTATGTTAGCTCTCTGTAAATCCTTAACACAACCTCCATGACATTTTTAATGATCAAGAATTTTCTGCAAAGAGCTTGAGCATGAGTTGTTCACTAAGATCAAGAAATGACTGAAAATGTTAATCTGTTGGATATCATTAAAGAAAGCCCTTATGAACGCCTGTCCATTCACAGCCACCATTTCCAGTTATGTAGGTTAATTTTTGAATAGGAAACATCTCCTCAAGCATGTTATGTAATTTGGCAAAAATATAAGTTTGTTCCTGTGGTTGTTACAGTTATTGTATGATTTAAAAAAATCCTCTTTACTTGAAAAATTGTTGAAGCTCATTTTAACAAAAAAATTCTTAGCTAAACTGTGACAAAAATGCCACTTGATTAATCCATATGTAAAATGTTAGGAAAGAAAAGGATTCTAAATCTGCCTGCCTTAAATTGTTTCATTAAATCTGTGACAATGAGCTCAAATATATGTCACAGTGCATGGTGATAGTCGGACAGAATCAATAGCAGTTAATATTTTTTCTCTATTTTGAATTCAGCAAATAGTTCTACAGCAGTTTTAGTAAAGGTCCTCCTTCACAAACCCACCATTGGTGAAATGGGTTGACTAACAAAACAGTCAGATAGAGCTAATTCAATATATTATTATTATCACCGCGTCTTACTACCCGTTCGGGTTATACGCACTTACGCTAATGTGTAATGGTAGGGTGATTGTGAGATGAAATGAAGGACCTACAGTTTAACGTGGAATCCGGCCCACGGTGGAGGCCTGGCATTCCCCACATTCACAAGATGTCTTGTCAGAGGTGAAGGAAGGGTTTGGTAATCAAATAAATCTGTGCCGGGACCAAGGATTGAACCTCGGCCGTCAGGTCACCTATTCAATATAATTATAATAGATAAGATGATTGTTACTAACAATTCAGTCTCCCCTTCTTAATAATGTTAGCTAAGAAGTGCAAATTTACCAACTTTTTCTAGCGTTCAGTTAGGACACTTCCTATGAAACGTAGACTGTACCCACACCATGAAGCATCATTACGCAACACTTAACTATGTTTCAATGTGGTTTATTTTTAAATATAGATATTTTCTGTATATTTTATACACTTTTTAAATTATGTATCTAAAAATGACATGGATCTAGTATTTTATACAAGTATTTGCTTTCTCTTTTAACAATATGCATTTACCTTGGGATGGCTGAAGATGCTAAATAAATATTATATTTAAATAGAGAGAGCACGGTTTAATTATACAGTTTTATGTATGGTAAAAAAAAGAAGCAAAAACTCTCATGATCAATATAAAGGGCAATTTTAATAAATAAGTTATTTTACCTTGTTCAAAATAAACTTACAAGATTACATAATGGAATTAGAAAAGTACTCTGAATTTACCCTGGAAAGTAGTAAATTTATCTTGCTTGTTACCACTACAGTATAAACTATAAGAGTGGAACCATAGTATTATAAATCAAGGTCAGACTCGCTACCTTTCAGGGTAGATGAAATGTACAACATTTTAGGCCTCTCTCTTGGGTGTTAGTTTAATTGCCCCCGGCCCCCAGCACAGTGTCTTACTACCCATTTGGGTTATATGCTTGAGTGATAATTATGCTAATGGCTTAGGAAATGGGGGAAAGCTTGAATTTAGAGGAAGTGTACACACATATGCGAGGAGGGAGAGTGGAAAACAATTTTTGGGGAAAACCACCCCCAGTTCACCCGACCAAGATTCAAACCTTGATCTCCCCGTCCTTGGCAGTCTGGTTCAACACGAAACTAGCGTGTTAGCTAACCACGACACTGAGGCGGGTATTTTAGCTATACTTTTGATATTAAAAACTAAATGCAGTAGTACACCAGTAAACTTTCAGAAAATATATTTTATATTATTATAAATGAGACCCTTTGATAACTTGAATCCTTAAAATTTAAAGATTCAATAAAATAACAGATTTGAGACTCAAATCCTTAAAAAGATATTTTTCTTTCTTTCAATTTTTCAATTGAAATTTGTTTTAAAGTTCTAATACTTCTTAATGGTGGTTCAGAGCCAACATAATTATTGGACAAACTCAACAACCAGGCCTCAGACCAGTAATTTAACACTTGACTGAATGTATGAATGTTATAACCTTAGTGTACAGTAACTGTTATTTATTATGTACTCTATTTAATGTTGGCAATGTCTTACAATGAATAATTTATCAACTAAACTTTAACATATTTATGTATGTTACCTACATGAATTTCACATTATATAACATTTCAGCATTATTCGCGGTTGATATAAGAACATATTACCCATGGATATGGGGGCCCTACTGTATTTATATTTTATATTATTCCATTATAATATTTATTTTTTCTTTGGGGTTCATAATTTTTTCCAATATTTTGATTCAAATTTGATATTCAAAATTAAAATGAAGATTCAGATTTGTAAAATAGTGGATTCAACACAATTCTATATAAAATGCTACATAGACTATTTGTTAATTAGTTTGTATACTAAGAATCCTGACTATCCAAACTTTGTTTTAACTGTAAGTAAATCAATAAAGTTCCCTATAATATTTGTTTTAAAGTATACTGTAAATAATTGACTTATCAAACAACTGCAGTGTCAGAATTAGTATCGCCTACGGTGGGGGTCTGATCCGCACACTCAACAAGCGCATCAAATACTCCAAAATGATTACTCTACTCCCACTTACTAGCTTATAAAGAAACTAGCAGTCCCGCACGGCGTTGCCCGTGAACCACTGTAGTATAATAATTATATAAGCTTGACAACCCCCCCCCC
>CABFVX010002090.1:0-64500 GCA_902151425.1 Timema shepardi | reverse complement strand
CCACGCTGCCCGTTACACACTGGTATAAGAATTATATAAAGATATTAAAAAAATGTCTAAAAATTATAGAAAAATGTTAAGGGTGGACAACCCTTATCACTAAGGGGTATGAAAAATAGATGTTGGCCGATTCTCAGACCTACTCAATATGCTCACAAAATTTCATGAGAATCGGTCAAGCCGTTTCGGAGGAGTACGGGAACGAACATTGTGACACGAGAATTTTATATATAAGATGTATTATTATTGGGACATTACTGCTGAACAATTTTGTATTTGCCTCTTATAATTTATAAAACATAATATAAACTTTATTTTGATTCTTACTAAATATATAATACTTTAAATATCAAATGTATACTTTGTATTTCATGTGTTAACCAACACATTGGTTATCTAACAACTTTGCAGTCCTGTTTAAGTTGGACAAATGACACTTGTATATTTACTAGATTGACAGATACAAACATATTTTAAAAACAACTATGGTGCCCAAAATTAAAGATCATCATAATGCTACTCTGTTTTATTATATAAACACCACCTACCTATTATATATTATTGTTAATAGCCTATAGTCAACTATTCAACACATAAATGTTACAATGTAAGTTTGGGTTTAGAATGGAATGTGAGATTAAGAGCGCATCTTATGAATGGGAACTGGGAAATTAGATACACGAGATTATACATGAAGCATAAAAGGAATCAAAATGCAGTTCTCTGAATTCTTAACTTAATGAATGTGAATTCAAGATTAAAGTAATACTTTTTTTTAGGCTATTTTAAGATATTAAATTATTATTCCACTCATATTTAGTACACAGTGCTCTGAAGACTACAGAAAATAATTCAATGGTGCAACTTATGGTTCAAGCTGTATTAGCTAGTTAAGTTAAGTCAAGCATTTATTCACACGAGGACGGTGAAAAAAATATTCCAGGTACAAGATCCGCCTATCCAAGTGATGATAAAGATTGCCTCACTGGTGGACAGCAAATGGATATAAACTCAATTCATTGGCCAGTTTTCAAGAGTTCAATACTTGTTTCTTGATAAAAATTTAAACTATTAACTTAATAGCATATTAAAAGTAATAAATATTGTATGTTATAAACATTTTGATCACGTTTCGAAAAGATTAACTTTTTTTTTAAATATAAAATTTTGCTTTAATGGTACTTGAGGAAAATATACAAAACCTTAACTGAATATTGTTATATAAAACATTTTTTCATGTTGGTTTATGTTAACATACATTATAATATACTAGCTTTAAAAGTGTATCTATTTTCTTCTTTAAATATTTATTTTGGAATAGAACTAATCTTCGTCTAAAGCGAGAGAAATATTCAATCCAGACAGCACACTTACCTGAGTGATAACGTAGTAAAAATTGTTTGAACAAGGGGAAAAAAAAAAAACAACCATAAATTCATTTTTAAAGACAAACTTTCACTGTCACAGAGAAAATCTTCAGGTGAATAGAGTCAAGTGAAATGATGGTCTTGTTTTAATAATATCTACTCCAGTATCACTCAGGTAAATGTGATGGCTATCCCTCCCAATCCAAACAATGATTTAAATGTTGTTAATTTTGAGAAATACGCGGCATATAGAGTTGACACAGCACCTGTGAGTTTACTATTGTTCACAGAAATACGCACTTTCAAACAACTCAGGCATTACCCATACCATGCAATTAGCTGTAAGCAAACCCATCAGGACAACAACCAAACATAAAAAGTGAGTTATTAAATGTCAGTTATAAACACAGTCACATGTTTCTCAAATTGCGCTAAAAAATACTGGATAGTTATATAAAAACTTTACAGTTCACTTTAGAAACTTAGTATGCATCGAAAAATATAACAATTTATTTTTTGTGGTTGCAAAAGCCCTAACAAAAATTACCATTAATAATTTAATTTAAGCTGTTTTGTGAATTGAGGTGCTAATAAGTAAAGTAAATTATTTTAAAAACCAAATCTTACTTACTACTTTTTACAGTTAGAATGATATCATTTATGGTTTAATTTGTTTTGTATATATATATAAAGCTTATTCTATATTGACTCAAAGAACTCCATTTAAAAGCAAAGGGAATTTATACACTTGACAATATTTTTGTGAAAGTTTTAAATTAAAACATGTGACTAATAATTGTGATGTACTCACTTCATCTTCAATGAATTAGTTTAGTTTTCCAAACTGTTCTATTTGTCACTTTCACAGGTTTTGTAAAATCACTGAAATATTCTTACCAAAGCTAACCTTTTCGGTTTTTAAAATATGTATATATAGATGTTAGTTAAAAATGGTTCCTAATTTACCTTCTACTAAGCTTTAGATCGGTGCTACACATGTGATAAAATCTTAAAAATACTAAACCCCAAACTTTTGATACAAACACATTACTAAGAGTTAATTCATATCAGCCAAGAAGGGAGATATGCGGGCATGGATCTAAGAATGCCAACTATCACTATTTTTTGGAGTAAAAATGCATCTTTTCAGACATTCAACAAAACAAAACCTATATTAGTGACGAGTCATAAATAATCATATTATTGTATATGAATTATTGTAAACTATGCTACATAACACACTATCGATCTGAGTCACAGATGTTTGAGGTGTTGTGTGGCAGCTGAAGTCAGATAGTCCCCCAATACCCTAAAATTGCTAAATCTGTGGTTAACTGCAATGAATCTCCTGCCGAAATTAAATTATAGCTTCACGGTTGTTTTAGACAATGACAATATTTTTTTAGAGTTTGACTCTTAGTACTCAAAGTAGTTATAAAATTATTTTAAAAATGCCTCAATTTATTTACTTAACTCCAGAGAAGTATGTACATCAAATTTAATATTATTATGAAACTAATCTCTAATTTGGAATACATCATAAATCAGATGTTGAAAATTGATAATATAAAGAGTGCTGTGCAAGTATGATCACAAGGCCAGGGTAGAAATGACATGCTAAACCAAACATCAAGTGTTTGATTTATATGCCCAGGTGTAATTTTCCAAAAGTATTTTTTAAAAAAAAGTGTTAGGCAGTTACTATTTTTTTATCTGAAGTATTATCTTTTACTGTTAGAATATCTTTATAGAATTTATTTGTTTTTATAAGATTTGTATATCAACAAAATAAAAACATTACTCTTTAAAAAAAGATTGGCTCAAATGCAGGCAACCATTATACATTTTAGAGTAGCTTAAAATGAACATTGAAAAATATTTATTTTATTGTTGTAATTTTCATTTTTACATTGTTAGATAAAAACAATTTATATTCATTTGATGTCAGACATTTTTCAAATGTAAAGGAGTTATAAAAGCTCAAAATTCACTAAATGTATCCATTTAAATTTATTAAGGACAAGAAACAAAATAAAAAATAATGAGGTGAAAGTTTTAAAATCAATTTTTGAAGATTAAAAGTGTTCTTAATATGCATTTTGCAAAAAATGTGAGTGTAGGAATATTAACAATTTTGGAGCTGTCACCCTTAGAGAGATTTTAGTAGATGCACTGAATTGAATTTAAGTTTTGAAAAAATTAGCAACCACTATTGATAAATATGTATACTCTTATTTTATTAGTTCTAACTCTTAATGGAAGTTGATCATAATTTTTTTAATCCATATTACACCTGCCAAACAATATTTTATTCAAATTTTAACCAATTCACTTAAGATTGTGTACAATTTTATAATATTGTCAAATATTTCAATTTCTTGTGGTGTGATTAGTGTTGTCATAGTGTAAGTCATCTGTAAGTAGTGTGCTGGTGTTAGTTTATAAAAAGTACATTAAATATGCAATAGTAGAAAGGTGAAAAGAGGTGTACCGGTAAACCAAAATCTGTTTATCGTAAATGAATAAATTCCTATAGTTTGTCTTTTTCCAAATAAAAACAAATAAATACCTTAATATCATCAAATTAAACAAAACATAAGCCAGTTTAAATCCTCAATACCTATTCGGTAACAAATAGTTATACAAACTCTAAGATATTTTATTTTTTATTGTATTAATGACATGTTTGACACTATGGACATTATCAACTTAATCTAAAAGTGTGAGATAAGGAGGGTGATTAAAAATAAATGCAAACACATTTTTACCAGAGGATGGAAGACCAATCTAAAAAAATGTGGTGAATCCTGTTGATATTTTAGCACAATATTCCTACTTATTAATAGTTCAATATTTGAATGATCTATAATCATTTAGTAATGGAAAAAAATTCAAACAAAGTATGAAATACTTAGTTTTTCAAATGAGGTAATGTTGTTACGGAGTCCTCAATTTGTGGTGAGCATAAAAGTAATGTTAAGTTGATTATAAATCTTGAAAACCTAAATCTTTTTATGCTCATTACACTTTTTATATCTTAATTCAACATAATAGTATTATATATTATATTTATATTATTTTATAAAAAAACTAAGATAAAAAACAGTTCAAATAGGTAATGATTTAAAACAATTTTAAAATTAAAACTTGAGCAAACTAAATAATTTATGCACACCAGAGCCAATATTTTAAATGGTTCAGGTAATTAATGCATCCTAACCTAATTGACCATCCCTACTTCTAATAAGCTGAGAAAACATCTATTGAGAGTGCAGGTGTGACAACCCTACAAGAAACACTATACATTGATAATCTCCAACTTACCGCCGATAATGTGTCCTGGCGTTTTGATGGTCCAGCCTTGGCTGCTGTTACTTGCTGTGCAACATTTGCAGGAAAATCCACACGAGTCTCTGGGTTTAGCTCTGAATCACACATGGCGAGGAGATGGTTATCGGGCAACAAGGGTCCGAGTCACACTCATGCACTTCAAGCCAGCGGCCAATTCAAGACAATTATTAGCGGGTGGCTTAAAAAAACAGTGTGACTTTCCACAGCTTACACACTTTATTGGATATGTTTCCTAATAATACAACAAAATTTGGAATGTATGCAGTCTTTCAACCGTGGTTATTTGAAAAAATTAAATGTAATAAACATTTCTGTAACCTTAGTTAACACAAGTTTCTGGGATTACCTTCAGGAAGACATTTAGATTAAGCTGATTGAAAGTGACTTTTGTTTAATTGTATCCTAAGTTAGTAAGTGTGTCAATGAAATATCATTCGTTTAATCTTGTGGACTACAAGAATATATTAAATGAAAATGGCATTTAAATAAACACTATACAGTATAAAGACCTAATTGATAAAGTATGTTAATTTTTATTAATTAACTGTGGAAACTCAAACTGCATTTGCTAGCATAATGGTTAGTGATTCACACACCAGATATGTAACATAGTTTGAAACAAAAGTTAAATTAAACAATCTCAACCATACAGTGCATGCTTTGAACAGAAACCCCCCTCCAACACAAAATGCAACTTATATAGCTTTTTCTAAACCAAAATAAAATACACCCAAACAACAAAGAATGCAAGCAACATTCACTTCAAGTACAATCAGAGGTAACTGCAGATGTGTATATGTGATCTAATAGTTGGTCAAGTGATTCACACACCCAAATTTGACTGGGGGGGGGAACTAGATTTAGTACAAGATGGCTTCTTTGGGATTTTTTTTCCACAACATGGCATTAAATTATGTTTCTAAGTGAATGGCGGTATGTTTTCAAGGAAATTTTCCAATATTACGGAGGGAGAAAAATAACCATATTTCAATGGTGTTTTCGTAGTGAACAGAATATGGTGCATGTTTATGAGAACATCCAATCTGAATTGAAAAATATGCTTTGGGTTCATTTTACTGTAAAAGTTAGCTTAACAAATCACCATAAACATTGCAAGGTTTTTTGTGCATTGTGCCTTACAACCCATTCGGTTTATTGGTGTACTTACTCTAAGAGGGTAGGGATGACTTTGTGTATTTCCCAACTAAGCTCATTTTATTTAATTATTTTCATTAGAGAGCACTTTTAAATTTTGGTTTGTATGTGCCTCACCAATTGGTTATATTTTATTAATAATATCTCTATAATAACTCTTAACGATTAAGTGACAGTTTATCAGGAAATGATTCTTGTTGGCTCACTTGATTTAAATAAAATCATACAATACATTAACTTAAGATTGGTCACTTTACTCAAAAGTACAACTTGAGAAAACTGTAACTATTTATTAATCACCATCATCATCGAGTTGCCTTAAACATCAGCACATTTTTTTTAAGATAGTGTCTTACCACCCACTCAGGTTATCGGCTTATATACTAATTACACTAATGAATTAGGGATGAAGAAGGTTAAATTTATAGGACATGTACCTGCATTTGCATGGAGAGGGAATGTGAAAATATTTAGGAAAAACCACTTTCAGTACATCCAACTGGGATCAAACCACAATCTCCCTGTCATTGGTAGTCTTGTAAATTGCGAGAGTAGCGCCTTAGACCATAGGTTTGTTCTTTTTATCAGCGAATAATAGTACTAAGGGTATTTGAAGGAAAAAGAAGGAGTTTAGTTAATATGAAATAATTATTATATTACACTATGTGCAAGTTTGAGTCAATATTTTCTACACTTTAGAAAATATAAATTTTTAATAAGAGGTGATAGTTCAAAAAGGCATTAGAAGAGTTAGGACAAATTTNAAAGGGGGGGGGGGGGCCTTATCTGGCTGATATAGATGCTACTGGATATACTTCCACATATGCATTTGTCCAATCATGTGCTCCTTAGATGTCAGTTTTGAAAACGTAGCATTAATAATTAAGTAAAATATAATAAAATTTGTTCATAAAAAAGTGTGCATTTTTTAAGAGGCCTTTACTTTGAAAATTGGACAGTGCCATTGAGGCTTGTAACACCAATCGTGGCATCTTGGACAGAACACTAAATGCTAATCACTATTTCACAAAAGGGGTGTGTTTGCTATTTTTTGGTGCTAAATGTTGTAGTGCCCATTAAAGCTAATCACAATCCACAATTTAAGAATGTAGGATGAAAAAGATAGGTTTAAGGAGATCCTTCAGGATTCTCATAGACATAGGTTGGAGAAACATCTTCAGTACACCTGTTTGCGGTGAACCAAATCCCTAATTGCCAGATCAGAAATGAGACTGTCAGTCAAACACCCTGGCACAGAGCTAGCCTGAATGGTGATAAAGGATGCTACAGTTCTTAATAATCATTATATTTGGTGTCAAATACAAAATGGTTACTTTCCATTTTCTTACTTAGCGTTAGAGTAGTTGCCCTGCTCATATTGTGGGTTAGATACCAGAGCCCCGCTGTAAAGCGGAACATAGCCTTTTTTAACTTTCAAACACGTATAAAATCAAAACATGTTTACAGTATTATATATAAAATGTGCAATAGCTTATTCAGATGAATGAAAACAATCAAATTAAAATCGATTGGATGATCATTTGAGAGTTAATAGTTAAAATCATTTGATATTGCCTATTACTAATATATTTAGACATAAAATGGTGTCACACCAAAACCCTGGAAGAGTGATATTCTTATATATATGCTTTGATTTTTCAGTACTTTATTGTAAGATAAAACTAAAAATAAATAGAAAAGTGACATTAGATGTGTTAAAAATAATAAATACTAATGCAGAGGCCCTGGTGTTGTTAGATTCATGCGAACCAATCATGAAGTGTGTTTATAAAGATGTTATACCAGAGTTTCATAAATTTTCCTATAAATGAAATTTAAATTTAACCCACTAAAAGCAAATTTTACCACCTGGACTCAAATGAATCTATCAAAATAGGAATAAACTTTGGAGAATGAGTGAATAAATATACTTATTTACAAAACTACACGTTCTTTCCTGCCCCTAAATTAAAACTACTGTATTACACACAAAGAATGAAAACCTAATTTAAACCTCATGCTTATAACAAACCAAACATCACCCACTACTAAATACAGGCGCTTGAATTATTAGATAATTAGGTTATACATATTAATTGTATAGTTCTAAAAATGATAAAATTATCATATTTAATATGAACGAGTGATCACTCATTTATTTAAAATTTAATGTACCAAAAGAAAAAAGTTTCCTCATGCTTAGTAATTGTTTGAGCACTTAATGCTGTAAGATTATTAGCAACCAAACATTCCAAAAACTTATAGTTCCTCCAATGTTTATAATGTTTTCCAAAGATTCGAATTCTGATTCAAGATTCCAAGTTAAAGTGGAGATTCGGATTATTAAAATAGTGGATTTGACCCCACTCTAATAATAATTAATAATTAATGAGTTTAGACTTTTAACAGACGTTAGGGGTGAACTTAGGAATTAATAACATGTACTTCACCACATGAAAACCTATAAACAATTGAGATTTTTTTTAACTATGCTAATCTTCTAATAAAATTCCCCAACTTTCCCAGGTTTTCCAGACCAAACATTAAATTTTTTCCGAGTATGGTACAGTACCTTATTCTTAATTTTTCTTGGTAAATGATGTTATTTCGATTTATTACATTGATCACATATTTAAAAAAAAATCCTAGCTGCTACTAAAGGTCAACATTTTTATTAATTTCTTTTTCCGGTTGGGAAAATAATCTAAATATCTAATCATCTTACCAACACTTCACAATGCAGTTTATAGCTTGCAATGATGTTTGATTCAATTTTTTTAGCCTATGTATACTTTTTAATTTTGAGAGGAAAAAGAAGTATATCATGATATCATTTTGTTAAAAAAAAAGTTTGGAAAGGTAATATTTAATACTAGTTAAGCTCTTAAATCATTATTAATGTTTAGTTACACTATTTCAAACTGTCTCTTCCTATAATTCATACATAAAATCTCACCCTCACTCATCAGTGCTAGGCAATCAAGGAGTGTTCGCTGATCTTAAATTTAGAGTATATATTATGTCCAGTGCATCTATATATTTATAACTTAACAAGAAAATATAACTTGAAGCATCTTCATAAATATAGTATGTGAAAAGGGCTTGAAGGGAAATCAACAGACTAGCTAAAATGTTATACTATAGTTTCTTTACTAAACAAGGCTTTTTCATAAACTTGACGGACCTAGTCATTTTTCAGTATCTTCATAATTATGACCGACTATTCGTATCGTGATTAATAATTCTACATTCGTATAATTCAAATATGAATACTCTGTGAACCTTTGGATATAACAACTTAATCTTGGCTGCAGTTGTAGTAAGTTACTTCAGTCAATTTAGTACAAGAATTTATTGTTTAGTACAAGAATTATTTGTTGGAATAGGTTAATAGTTGCACTTATTAAGATTTATGCTGATTTTGTTTCCATTCTCATAACAAAAATGTGTCGAATTTATATTTTAACTTGGCATTTATAAAGGATTTTTATTTTAAATGTTTGCAAAATTCCAGAGAAATTACCTATTTTTCCAAGGGTGATAAAATAAACCTTCTAAGAAATTTTATGTTTCCCAGTCCGCTTATTAAAAAAAAACTATATATTTGTAATATTCCAGTTTTACAAACAAAGTTAAGGCTTTGTAGATAAATCTCTTACCCTACACCAAACAAATGAGGTTTAGTACCTACTTTTAAATTAATATAATGAAACTCTGTTCTGGGAAGAATAAACAATTAAGAAAGTCTAATAGAAATATAGAATGTGGAAGAAATTGAAGACATTTATAAAAAAGAAAAGGAAGAAATAAGTGACCACCTACAAATTAGGAAATGTTGTTATAGCTACTAAAATAGTATTCCTAAACCAGTGTTTGATAAACTTCTGGCCCAAGGACTGAGTTTCTGAGTTGGACTTTAATCCTGTGATAAAATGGTGATGGATAATATTTTTTACAGTATTTTAACCCTATTATTTATCTTATCGAGACGACTTTTTGTCAATTGTTAAAATTTCTGCAAGAAAAATATCTAAGTACACAGAAACGGTCCATATGTGAAGATATAAAAAGTAAGGACATGTCAAATTACAAGAAGATACTTGACATATTTTAAAAATATTTCAATAAAAAACTCATTAGTATATCACACAAAATTTAAAAAAATGCAACTTTAGTTTTTTTTTGCATTGCATTTGGCTACCCGTCCAGGTTATACACAAATTAATTATGATAGTGGAGTATAAATAAATGAGGTATAATTTAGAGGAAATATACCCATATTTATGTGGAAAAATAGTGACAACTTTTTAATGTAACACCACTATCAATGTACTCGAGTGAGATTCAAACCCAGACCACCATGTTCCGAGACCAACCAGACTAGATGAGTTTGGCATTTAGTCTGTGGGTTGTGGCAGGGGCAACTAATTTAATCGTTACCTCATCACATTTTTTAAGGATTCCATAAAACAAACAATTTTTTAATCAAAATTATATTGTTATTCTCGCTAAGTGTAATGTATTAAAGAACGATTAAATAATTTAATGAATTTTTTTTAGCTTGAGATGATATACGAAGTACTGCCGCATTGCCAACAAAGAATGGAACCGAAACCATTCACTGTATTCTCGCAAATGCTAGTACTTACATAGTAAAACGCAAGCGGTTCTTTCGGAGGATCCACTATAGATGTGATTTTCTTGTGAATCTGTTTAGTCTCAGACTTCTTCAGGCTTGGACCAGCAGAACTAATTGATGGTGAAGGAACTACTGTATCCAGACACAACTCTGGTTTAGGTAACGGAGTCTTACTTGACGACTTTGGTTTGGGAGGACGAGTAAGTAACGCAGAGATTCGGGCTAGTTCTGGAGACTCGACACGTTTGGGAGCCACATCCTCTGTGCTGGGGAAGTGTTGAGGCTGGTCAGTTTCACTTTCTTTCTTTATCACTGGTTTAATAAAGCTGGAAAAATATATTGGAATATAAACACAGTACTAACATAACAATTAAATACAGAAGAATGTACCTGGAGTTTCCTGGAACCAAACTAATTGAGGACATCAAACTAAAAGGAGCGTGCGGTGCTAAATGTCCTTTTCAAGGGGATTTAATCTTCTAAATTTAGAGTATTTTTAAATATGGTGGCAAAGTCTTAGTTTTAACAATATAGAAACCAGCACTGACTGTAAAAATGTGTTTCAACTCAAAACACCATTTTTAAACATACACTCCTTTTAGTGTGATGTCCTCAAGGGCATTCATAGATTAATTTTTGGATTGTCTTCCCACTCCAAACTCAAATGAATTTATTGATTTCAAGTTATTTTTGAAAACTGGTCTGTCTGTTCCAATTTTAAATGAATGATTGTAATTTTTTTGTGTGTAATATTAAACAAATTATCAGAGATAGTCTCAACCAAAAGGAGGTACAAGGCGAGTTGAATTCTTCAATGAGATTGGTAAAAACAAGCCAATAAATATTTAAATATAAGTTACCTTACAGGATGTCTGGCCAAAATATATATATATATATATATATATATATATATATATATATATATATATATAAGTATATTACATTCATTATTTTAAAATAAGATTGGAGTTTAATGTAACTTAATAATAAATTTAGATATATATAAATATATTAAGAAACTGTGTCATTCTATGAAGAGGTTAAAGGGTTTCAGCCCAAAGTGATGGGCTATTGGGCAGTGAAATCATGTTGGGACATTAAAAAATCACTTTAAACAAGTACGGTTTAACAAGGTTGCAAGACACATTTTTTAGATTCTTCTTCAAATAATATATTCAAATTTTTACGCATTTGCATAATCGTGACTTAACTTTGTCTAAGAATGGGCTGTATAAGGGGGTAAATATGATATGAAAACCACATTATGACTCTGAGAAGTGAGATTAGTATGGGCAACTGTGTCAAAAGAGATTCGAAATCGGTATCAACTGGAAGAAAAATGTTATTTTACTATCGTTAATCCCCTACAGTGGCCGCATGATGTAACATGGTACTCTTGCATCGGACTAGACCACCAATGACGAGTAGCGATCAAGGTTCAAATCTTGATCGGGTGTGCTGAGATTTTTTTCCCAAAACTGGTTTTCCACCCACCCTCCTGCCACACAAATGAGGGTACACTTCTTATAAATACAACCACCTTAATCCCTAAAGCCATTAGGGTAATTAGTACATAAGCGTATAACCCAAATGGGTAATAAGATGTGGTGCTAAACAACTAGTGTAAATAAAAGTTGCACTTTTTTTATAGTGAATATGTGAAAATCCCAGAAATTTGATCAAATTCCCTGTTTTATAGGTTGCCTGAGACACTCTCTGTCGTGCTAATGTGTATTAAAAATAAATAATATTTACTGTAAATAATTTTTTAGTGAGAGAATAGTAAATAATGGCAGACAAAGAAACTTCTATAACTAAATATATTTCTATTTTCTCATTGAAATGAACAATATTATGTTCTTCTCTTAATGTGTTTAGAGTATAAATTTAATGATTCCGATTTTTCTCAATTCATAATTTTAAATTTTAACCTTGAATTAAATTTCTACCTTTTTGTTCTAATCCTTTCCAATGAACACAACATTACATTAAAAAATAGGTTATTTGTTTATATATTGCATAGGGTTTAGTCAAAGCCACTATTTTACAACAATGAATCTTAAATCCGAATCTCCAATTTACCTTCGAATTCCGAATCTTGACAAAACTTATGAACACAAGAGAAAATATAAATATAATAGAATGATAGAAAATACAAATAATAACTAAATCTTAACATTCTTTCTTATAATCCATTCGTTATAAAATTCATACATTAAGTTAAGTGTTAAATTACTGGCTGCTAAGTTCATCCTATAATTATAATTGGTTTTGAACCACCAATAAGCAGTATTAAAGCTATAAAACAAATTTCACTTGAAAAGTTGACTTTCTTTTTTAAGGATTTGAATCTCGAATATCCTTAATAATCTGAAGGATTCAATAATCCTGTCCCTAATATTATACTATAATATGTTTGTAAAAACAAAAACAAACAAACTAGGAAGCGCAAGTTAAATAGTAAAAATAACTTTTACAAAAATAGCCAAGTGTGAGTTGCGCCAAATCACTAGAACCCAAAAGCCTTCCTTGTTGATTACTATTTTACAATTTGCTGGTACTTAAGTGAAATAAAAAAATAAATAGTAGCGGTCATAATGACAAATTACACCATTTTGAATACTACAGTTTTAATCATATTCCAGAACTTTAATTCATTCAGATTTCAGAGTTTGGAATCAAAGTATCTAAAATCTTTGATTATTTTGATAGCAGTAAGAATTGAGAGTATTGATGTGTCAAGGAATCCTTGTTGATTATTTTTAGCGCCATGTTTTAATATCTGTTCAGGTTTTATGCATTTGTACTAATTACACTAATGAATTAAGGATGAGAAAGGGTAAATTTTAAGAAGTGTGCCCACATTTGTGTGGTGAGAGAGTGGAAAACCCTTTAGAGAACTACTATCAGTACACCCGACTGGGATTCGAAACTTGATCTCCCTATCATTGGGAGTCTAGTCTATTGCGATAGTGATGCCTTAGACCATGCAGCCACCAAAGCAGGTAAATCCTTAGTTAAATAATCTTTATGACTCAGGGTAACGATATGAAAGCTTCACCATATTTAGAAATAAATGAAATTGGTGTAACAACATTTAATGCTGTCATTAAACTCAACTTCGGTTAGAGTAGATACATGCTTACATTTTTCGGGTTGGGGCTTCATCAGGAGTAAGAGGCCTAGGATCTGGTGTAAAAAGTTTCAAAGTGATCTTTGGCACGATTACGTCAGTTGTGCCAGATGGCACCTTTTCCTGCTGCACCTGCAAGTAATAATAAACTTTGCTCCCTGCTGATGTCTATATTATCTTAAGACTTTCTTTTAGATCCAAGCAAGGGATATTTATATCACAAAAACTGTAAACAGGCTGTAAACCAACCTTCAGTGGCTTTAAAAAATAAAATAAAGTTAAATATTAACATTTAGTAAGCATATGCTTTTACAAAAAATTGTGCATGACTATCTAAGCTTGGAAGATTTAAATGATCTTTACTATGGGAAAAGCCGCATAAGATATCATATTCGTAAATTTTGATAAATGACAAATGGGCACAGGAATCGGTGTCTAGGTGCCATTTTTTAAAATTTACAAATTTAATATTAACTTAAATAAAAAATGTTCTAGTTTACTTCCTCAAAAATCAAAGCATTGGTTTGTGAGAACATTGCCATGATTTTTCCATTACATAACTAGATAGTGTACATTTAGAATATGCACATATATCTGTTTTCCAATTCAACCCTTCAGTCCTACAGCCTGCTGGGCCCATATGATAAGGTAAAAGGGGAATGTACATATAAATGATAGCTTTAGAATAAAACCTCATGAGAGGTGTTTATTATGATCAAGTATTAACATTGCTTGAGATGTGGAGAAACTCGTATGAACAGGTGCTGAAGGAATGCGGTATGAAAGGGAATCTAATAGGTCAATGTGAAATAAGTGTTCTAAGTTGGTTTGGGCATGTTGAGAAGATGAGTGTGGATCAAGTGACAAAATAAATATATGATGGTACAGTTTGTGTGGACTAAAAGTAAGGGGTAGGCTATATAAGACGTGGCTAAATATTGTAGATGAATGTATCAAAAAGAGAAATATTTAGAGTTTTGAGAATAAAAGAGCATGTAAAGATGTTGTTGAAGCGGCGAGAGTATACAAGGATAGGGAAGTGTGGAGAAAGTTATTGAGAATGGATTAAGTATGGAGTTGTTTATTGAGCTACATGAAGTGTTTTGCCTACCTCGAAGGAGAACCGCGTGATTATGTATGTATGTATGTATGTATGTATGTATGTATGTGTGTGTGTGAAAGAAACTGCACATTTGATTGGATTAAATGGATAAGCTGTAATCATTTTATTTGACTTGTATTGTTAAACCAATAATTGTTTTAAAACATTTGTTTGGTCTTGTATGAAATTTTATACAAGACAGCACACATATCAATTGTATAGTAGATGTTTTTAATACAGTATTGTGTTGTTAATTCAAACTAACTGGAACAACATATAGTTTTATATTTTCAGATAATATGTACAGAGTCTTGAATAAAATATTTTTGTTATTCTTGTATGTAGGTGTATTTGTAACTAATTCTACCAAATCAAGAACACAAAGAACTAGTATCTGAACAAAGGATGAATATATTAAAACTTAGTATAGGCTATACAAATACCTATTATATTTACCTACTTAACAATAAAAATGTACTTAATTACTTACTCTATGGCATTAGGAACTCAAAGTTCATTGCCTCAATTACAAAAGTACCCCACCTATCCCTATCTTGAGCTAGTTCTATCCAGTTCACCTCTTTACACCCTGTCTCCCTCAGTTCTATACTAATGTAATCTTCAAATCTGCATCTTGGTCTTCCTAATGTTCTCTTCCAATTGGGTTTGCCAGTTAACACCCTGAAGATGGTTCTAGATTATTTTATACATGCTGCATGTCCTGCCGATTATAATCTACAATACTTGATTATCCTAAAATGTATTGATATGAGTACAGGGTATTTAACTCATCATTATGTAGTCATTGTATAGCCCCATCCCTTTTTGAACCAGATATATTCCCAAGCACCTTGTTTTTGAACACCAGATTTTTGTTTCTCTGTCATTCCTTGAAAGCAGACGATGTGTCAACAATTAACTTACAGAGTAATTGCATACATTTTCCGAATGTTTTCTTTTCTTAATTTACAATTTAATATCGTTATTGCTAGTTAAAATGTCTTGAATACTAAAACTCATTAACCCTGTCGAATTATATGTTGTTTGAAATAATCTCTAAGTTTTTGACCGATCACTAAATTATATTTTATAGCGTTTCCACATGCGTATCTTAATAACTGCATTGTACCATTTAGTGTCAACCCTTCTCTACTCCCTTGCATTACCCTACTAACATACTCTAAGGCTAGATAAAAAGTAATGAGTAAAGTGCATCTCCTTGTTTCAACCCATTATGTGTTTTGAAAGTATATGATAAGTGACAGCCAACGCATACTCTCCCATGTGAATGATGATAGCATAGTAATTTTAACTATTTTTAGGTGATTATCTTGAACTTATATTTACTTGCCACACGGCAAAGTTTGGTATCACATTCAGAAGCATTTCTTCAACTATACAAATTGATTTTATAATGAAACAATAATTAAGATCAATACTTACAGGCTTATCTTTCTTTTTTTCTGTCTTGTTTTTTATACCACTGGGACTTTTAACCTTTTTGTTCGTTTTTAACTTTTTTTCAGTTTTAACTTTGTCTTTTTTATTTTTTTTCCTTTTAACTTTGTCTTTGTCCTTTTCTTTTTCCTTCTTCACCTTTTTATGTTCCTTGATTTTCTAAATTAAAAAAAATAATATTATGGTTAAAATTAACAGTTGGTAAATTAGTAACTTAATATATTTTTTTTAAATTTATAATTTGTATGTAATAAAAAAGATATATACTAACTTATGCCTGATTTCATAAAATATAAAATATTGACCCCACTTAGATTTGAATCAAAGTATATTTTCAAAGGTGGCATTGTCTAAAGCATGGTACATCAATAATTGTAAGCATGGCAACAGTCAATGGAGTAGTTAAATACGGTCATAATATATTAATTTAACTAGCCATTTCAAAGATTTACTACCTGCCAGGGCTATCCACATTTATTTAGACTAATGGACAGAGATGAACATGGTAGATTTAAGTGCCACAGCAGCTTTCATAACTATTATAGGTATTAGTATTGGAGCTAATGTTTATTCACATATTACTATAATAATTGGCGCTAATAAATTGTGTTCCACAATAATTCTCATATCTTTATAAATTTCACCAATATTTATTAGTTTAATAATATTAGTTATTAGTCAGCTGTTTGATTTTATGATTATGTTCTTTGAATGTTTATCTTGTTTGCTGTGTAAGGGTGAACTTGTTTAAAATGTTCATCAAAGAAGACAAAATAATATTCATAGTGAAAATGACGACAATGCTTTTGCTTAGTTTTGTAATATTTTTTTTAGCATCGTGTCTTATTACCTGTTTGGGCTATGAGTTTATGTACTAATTACACTGATGGTTTTACGGAGGTTATATTTATAGGTACACCAGCATTTGTGTGGAGGGAGAATGGAAAATCAATTTAGAAAAACCACCCTCAGTACACCCGACCGAGATTCGAACCGCAATCACCCCGTCATCGATAGTCTAGCCTACTGCGAGAGTATCGTGTTAGACCATGCGGCGATCAAAGCGAGTAGTTTTGTATTTAATAATGTCCAAACATACCTAAACATTTTTATTATACTGTTCAACTATAAAGTAATTCTCTAACTCAATATTCATACAGATCCAATGTAGTATTTCCTTAAGCTAATGTGTGTTGATAAAAGTAAAATTTAACAAAATGTTTACTCAGCACAAACAAATAAAAATCTAAATGGTTCAAGCAAAAGTTGTAATCAATGTCCTAAAGTTATAGCACTTGAAGGTTTTATCTTGATCTTCGATTATATTTTCTTGGTTATTTGGCCGAGCAGCATTTCGGCAAATCACTCTTGCAGTGTTACAAAAAGATTTGCATGCTTAAAAAATATCTGATGTAAAATGGGGCTTTATTCTCTAAAGTAGTTCAAATCTGAGAGTTTCTCTTTTATATTCCTGTAGAATTCTAAATATATCTATGTGTTAAATTTTTAAGCTTGATTAAATTCTGTGACTGCTGGTTATTTCGTGTTCAATAGAGCTGGAGATACCAGCCAATTTAATTAGGTAAAAAGGTTGATATTTTTAAGAACTCTGGGTCATTCAATATCAAATCACCCAAAGAAAAAAAATCGGTTGCATGGTCAATTTTGATTTTTCTTTCTATTTTGCACACATGATCTTACATGTTTAAGTAGTTAAAACACATTTTTATTTTAAATTTACTCCTACCAGTATTTCCAGTACGGTCACCTTTCCAACATGGCTGACCCTAAATTTGACATTTTGTTTGATGTTTATAAAAACCAAAATATATTGGGAACTAAAAGATCTAGAAACTTGGGACAGAAACCATTCTTATGTTCTTAAAGTGGGCTACATTTCATGTCACTGTAAGTTTTGTTTAGTTGTAACCTAAATGGCTAAACTTAACCTGAAATTTTGTTTAAAAATGCAGCTCTTTAGCCTTTTAAAGGGCATGAAGGAGATAAATCTAGATCTTCAAAATTTCACAATTTTTTAATTTACCCCCATTGTCTTATTCTGTGAAATTTCAAGATTTAGAAATTTCACCCTCTTATTTTATTAAGTCTTAAACATGACTGCTCACTCAAATTTTCAAATATTTATGCCTCAATATCTCAGGTTGGGGAACAAAAAAAAATCTGAGACTAGGAGGGGATAAAGTATTGTATGATAGCTACTTTTGCTAAAAATTTGGAGTTTTAGACTTGTCTGGTTTTATTTCTGTGCCGTGATTAACAAGACCCAAAATTCATAAATGTAAATTGTGGCTCACCCTTAAAATTGACATCTTTTATTGGGAGTAAGCATTGTAAAGCTGTGATATTTCATTGCAAAGTGTACCCATGATCTGGTGACTCCTTCTTGTAGGTGTGGCAGACTCCTCACCCACCTCAGTAGTGTAGTTAGCTAACGCGCTAGTTTCGTGTTAAACTAGACAGCCCAAGATGGGGAAAACTGAGGTTTAAGGGTGAGCCACAATTTACCGTTATGAATTTTGGGTCTTGTTAATCACTGCACAGAAATAAAACCAGACAAGTCTAAAACTCCAAATTTTTAGCAAAAGTAGCTATCATACAATACTTTATACCCTCTTAGTCTCAGATATTTTTGTTCCCCAACCTGAGATATTGAGGCATAAATATTTGAAAATTTGAGTGAGCAGTCATGTTTAAGACTTAATAAAATAAGAGGGTGAAATTTCTAAATCTTGAAATTTCACAGAATAAGACAATGGGGGTAAATTAAAAAATTGTGAAATTTTGAAGATCTAGATTTATCTCCTTCATGCCCTTTAAAAGGCTAAAGAGCTGCATTTTTAAACAAAATTTACTCAAAATTTCAGGTTAAGTTTAGCCATTTAGGTTACAACTAAACAAAACTTACAATGACATGAAATGTAGCCCACTTTAAGAACAGAAGAATGGTTTCTGTCCCAAGTTTCTAGATCTTTTAGTTTCCAATATATTTTGGTTTTTATAAACATCAAACAAAATATGTCAAATTTAGGGTCAGCCATGTTGGAAAGGTGACCGTACTAGAAATACTGGTAGGAGTAAATTTAAAATAAAAATGTTTTTTAACTACTGGAACATATAGGTACATATGGACAAAATATTAAAATTTTCAAAAATTGTCATGCAACCACCTCTGGTTGAATTCATATGGAATGACCCCTCTATTATAGTGTACACTCACAGGTTATTAGGAATTTACATAGTAAAATTTATTATCTGCTCTACACAATTCAGGAAATACTTTTTATGTTTGTCAATAAATGCTACTTTGTGCTCTATTGATTAATGTTACATCCTTGCGCCAGCTATTCTTAAAAATATCATTGTGGGTTTTCAAGATTTTGTAGGAATTTTACTGTGGTCCCTAATGTTACACCTTGCACAACTGCACGAATGCTTCAGGTCTTTGATATTGGATGTGCATCAACACTGACATGGTAAACCTACTACCAAGCCAGTGGAGTGCTAAACATAGCTGCTGTTAGGGTTGCAAAGCTGCACTATTATTTATGAGGTGATTCAAGTAAGGATCCATATCTAAAAGTAACCTTTCTAATTTTGGAGATTGAATTATAAATCTTTCATTGTTTTCAAACTCACTCGTAATTTACCATTTTATTCGACTAGATAGAGTTTCTTTTTTTTTTTGTGATGGAGGTATTTGCTCCATCTTCAGAGGAATATTATGGATTGAAAAATAAAAAACCTCCAAAATTGTTTGAAATTATTATTATTATTATTATTATTATTAGCACCGCGTCTTACTACCCGTTCGGGTTATACGCACTTACACTAATGTGTAATGGTAGGGTGATTGTGAAATGAAATGGAGGACCAAGAGTTCAACGTGGAATCCAAACCACAGTGGAGGCCTGGCATAATTGTTTTAAATATATGGGAAATTGATGTTTTATTAATCACAAGACATTAATAAGAAATTACTAATTTATTATTGGCAATTTTTCATTAGTCTAATATTTCAGTCAAAAAAACAACTAATACCTTTGTTAAGATCTACTAATAATATTAGATAATTTACTAACATATATTATTAGTACTGTAACCAATATAATTGTGAAACAAAATATCATAATATCAGAGAAAAATATTGAGTTATTAGGATACTAATAATTATTAGACTAATATACTTGTGAAATAGACTAAGAAACGATTAACTCAACAATTTTACTCACCTTCTCTCCAGTTTTCTCTTTCACTAACGGTATCGGCTCTACACTTGTTTCCACAGGTTCTAATTTCAATGGAAGAGAAGAAGATGGAAGAGAAGACGATGGCAGAGATGGAATCAAATTTAATTTTGGTGGTTCCTTAACATCTGCCAGATGTTTTTGAGGTGGTGAGAAAAGAGGATGTGTCATTGCAGGGAAAGGTAAGTTTTTCCCAAAGAGTATCGGTTGATTAGGAAAAAGGGGATGACCAAGAGATGGAGGAATAAGGCCTGGGACGGGATGAAAGTTAGGGAAAAATGGGAAAACTGGAGGAACAAGTACATTAGCGAATCCAGGCATTGGTGGTAGCCTTGGCCCTCCTAAACCAACCATCTCTGGTTTAAAATTAGTTGCCTTGGAAGTGACAGTACTTTGAGTTTTATCTTTGGGCTCCTTTCGTGTTTTGGTTCTACTCTTCCTGGGCTTTTTATCTGGCTCAGGTTTAGTTTCAATTCTTTCTGGGATTGAGGGCATATCTGGTGTTTTTGGTAAATTTACAGGATAGAGATCATTATCAAACATGTAGTCATCGTTAGAGCTCAAATTTTGATGTGGTACTAGACTGCTGACTCTATCTATTGCACGAGAAGGCACTCCCTCTGCTGTTTGGACTATAGGACTTACAGTAATGTTTGTCTTGGGTGAATTATTAGCTTTGATCAACAATGGTTTATCTTCAGGTATATCATTCACTTTATCAACAACTGGTTCATTAGCGCATGGAGGAACACCACTTGTCTTAACATTGCTCTCAACTTTGTTGATGGGCACAGAAGAACTCTCCCTAGAAACAGAATGTTCCAATTTTTCGGTCTTGTCTTCTTTAATTTTTGTGATTTTTTTAAATATATTAAGCTTTTGCCTATCAGGCTCAGAACGCAGTTTCCCTACTTCTTTAATGACGGAACTTGTCGACACTGGTTGAAACAATGGCGGTGTAATCTGAGGGGGTTTAACATCTTCTTGATGTGACCCAACATCAGAAGTGTCTGACGGAGGTGGTTTAGATTGGGCTTGAGGAGCGTTAACTTTTGAGACTTTACTTCCTACGCCGAGCTCAGCCGACATAGTGTGACTCATCATCCTAAGGGCACCCGACTTCAAAGCTTTTAGCTTAGAAAGTTCCTTCATGCTGGCAAGCTTCTTCACCTTAGGACGCCCATCAGTTGGTTTGCTTTCTTTCATCTCTTTAATTCTTTTCACTTTCTTTTTGTTTTCTTTATCAATCTTTTGAATACCCTCGACAGTTTTCTTGGCGGGGATTTTCTTTGGCTTCTTCTCTCCAGTAACTTCAGGGGGCACTGTCGGGTAGGAAGAGGGCTGAGGAGAATTAGAGCGGGAGTTGGAGGGTTGTGGAGGGGTTCGAGCTTCGGGGAGTTTGCCTTCTCTAGCCGGAGATATGAAGCCAGAAGTTGTCATCATGACACTGCTGATTTCACGGAGAGGTCTACCTTCCTCTTCCAACATCAACCTTCAACATTGCAAGAAGTCAGTGACAGTTAGCAACATGACAAGTGAATATTAACTTATCATATATAGTGGCCGGCTATTTTGAAGGGAATAAGGGCTGAAAGCATTTTGTATTGTATTTTACATAATTTACCATACATACTCAATTATTTAAATACATATAACAGTGATTGGATAGAGATTCGAATGTTATATAAATATAATTACGCCTAGAGAAAATCAGGAACTTAATAAAATAATTAAAATAGTAAGGTTTTAGTCACGTAGAAATTTGATGCTAATTTTACAATTCGTCCATACAAGATGGTTTTAATTTTTTGTTTTGAAATTCCCCAATACTTTCTGCTGGAAACCCCCTTTAGTACACACAGTCATTATTCAAATCAAGATTTAAATCTTGACCTATCAGGTCAAAGTCATGAGTGCAAACTACAACATTCCTTGTCAGTTTTCCTTTTATTTTGAAAGTGTTGCTGGAAACCTACCTGGCTCGTTTTGCTGCTGGACTTTCAATCGGATCTCCCGGGCGTTTGAAGACATTAGCCTTAGGGCTTGTAAGAGGTGATGCTACGTCTAAAGACAAAGGTGAGTGCTTGCTTGACTGCTCTTCCTCTGAAAAAAGACCACAAAGATAATACAAAATAAAGAATCAGTAGCTTAAATAAGACATAGGCCTATACAACAGATCCTCTCACATCCAACCTCTGAATATCCGTCTCCTCGGCATATCCAACCGTCCTGCTCTGGTGCTTGTCTGTGATTAACTGCAGTTTCATGCATTTGATATGGCTCTTCAGTATATTTAACAACCTCCTACTTTAACACTTGTGGATATTTCATCGCTAAAGAAGTGTTAAAATATTACAGACTTTTTTCACCAGAAATAAATCTGTTTTCTGATTAAATATTTAGTTTTGTGTTGCCTTTGTTTTTACTGTAGACCATAGGCCTATGTAAAATATAAACACTTCAATATTTTTAAGAAAACCATAATTTTTTTTCTACTTTTTTTGCTTATCTTATTATTGGACTTTTTTTGTGTGTGTTTCAACCATGTCCCAATCCTGTGAGTGATGTATAATTGGGGTACATTGTTTATTACGTATAATCTACATTAGGGTTGTGGAGTCATTGTCGGTAGCAATTTTGGGTTGAGTCGAAGAGGGTAAAAATGTAATGAATCCAAAAATATAATATTATAGCAATAACCTATATGGTTAACATATATGATTTTAATTTCACGCTTTTTTTATTCTTTAAGATCAATATTTTTAATTTGCTTTAACAAATTTCAAATATAATTCACAGACCCAAACAAACTTTCCATGAAGTAATTTGTATTGGAGAATTCCATTGCAGTAAATTTTGTATTACTAATTTATATACTTTTATCATTTCTGAAAGAGTCAGAGTCACAGTCGGATAGTATAAAAATAGTGGATTAGGAGTCCGAGGCTTGATGTAAGTGTACCAACTTTACAGCCATGGCCTAAATATACACTTTTGAATCAGGATTTTAAGAAAGACAATTTAGCAAACCATAGGTTTTGTTTTAACTAATCAATAAATCAGAGATAAATTATTTTCCTTTTGAAATGTAAATATAAAATTGTGAGTTAGATTATATTAATACTACATCAGGCTTGGATGTAAATACAAGAAGCCTATTTTACATGTGTCACAAAAATAAGGCCTACAATTAATAATGTGAGAATATAGTAGGCCTAATAGTTTTATAATTTTTCAGTTTTTATAATCAAAGGTGGTATGAAAACAATGATTTTTAATGAGTGTTTTATAATCTAGCCTACCATTTAAATTAATATGGATCTACACTTTCCCAAAAATATATATTAACATTTACCCAGGTACGTGTCTTTTTTACCTAGAGCAACTTAAGAATTGTTTACAAATGACAACACCAAAATTATATAAAAAATAAATAAAAATAAGCATATTCATAATAAAGAGCTTGCCTTGTTTTTATGGCTAGTGTGTTTTCTCTTAATTTCATTTTTAAAAGTATGAATTCAACCCATCTTTAGTTAACGGGTTATGGGTCTCAATTCGATAAGATAAGCCTTTGTAAATAAATTACATTTTTCGAGGACAGTTCTTAAAGAAAGTAGATCTACTTTTATGAATTAAAACACAGGTGACAGTGCAATATTAACAAACCCACATATACTATTTTGGCTCTAGTTGTCAAGATTGACACCGTCTAACTTACATCAAAAGTCACAGGAATTAAAGTTACATTTAAAAATGTCAGATAATGCTCAATAGAAGGCGAATTACCTTCCAATTCTGGAAACATAGGCGGTAGGTGTTCATGAACATGAACCAGGCGTGTAACCACCTCCCTACTGCCGGGTTTCAAGAAGTTGAGGTGAGATTCTCGAGGGACAGGATACTTGGGAACATCAAACACACATGGCACTGGTTCAACGTTCTTCACATACTCATCCAGGTCTTTTAAACTTACACCCATATCTTCGAATGCAAGAGCTAAATCCTCAAGAGTTGGTATTGTGTGGCCACCTTGAAGAAATAAATAAATTAAGAACTAATAGTGCCAATATATATATATATATATACAGCTTTCACTAACTTCTGCACCAATACTGTACACAGCTAGAAAAGTTAATAGAAAACCATTTTGAACGTCTGGTTTCCATAATTATAATCATTCATCCCCCAAACTTTGACTTTCATATGTACTTAATTATAGTGTTGCTTTCTTCCATCTTGATACACTTGAAATGTAAAATTTATACTATTGTCAGAATGGCAGCATAAAGTCACAATCGAGTCACTGGTGACTGTGATATTAATAATATTTAGCACCGCGTCTTACTACCCGTTCGGATTGTACGCTTTACTCTAAATGGATTAGGAATTGGGAAGGTTGAATTAGAGGAAGTGAGCTCGCATTTATGTGGAGAGAGAGTGGAAAACCATTTAGGAAAAACTACCCCCAGTTCACCCGACCGAGATTCGAACCTCGATCTCCCCGTCCTCAGCAGTTGACCTCAACATGACAAGCGCGTTAGCCAACTACGCCACAGAGGTGGGTGACTGTGATATTAATGATAACTTTCAGTAGCTGATGATACCTACACGTCCATCACAGACTCTGCTTTAAATTATGAGTGAAGAATGACTCTAAGCAAGGGACAATCGCTGGATAGCTTTGTAGAAAATTGTTGTGCAAGCCAAAGGTCCTGGGCTCAATTCTTGTGTCCAAGTTTCCTTTTTAAATTTATTTGAATATTCTTTCATATAATTTTACCTATTTATGTTATGATTATTAATTAAAATTATTCTGTAACTAAGGCGAGTTTTTTATTTGTGTGAATTATATAGGCCTAGAAATATTTTCAACATTAATTTGATTATTGTAAATTGCTAATATAACAGATATCAGGATAAGGATCAGGGCTTAGTAAAATTATGTAGCCTTAGTAAGCAGGTTTTTATTTCAAAGCTAATAAATCCTTCCCCTTTGAGTGAGTTCTCCCCAAGATTATGCTCTTTAAACACCCATTTAAAAAAATAAATGGTACGGAACTCCGCACGGTCTTTCTCGCTCTCTATTGTTTGAAAATGGAGATATTTACTCAAAATTTGTAATATATGTGAAACGAAATAATATACACCAACAAACCCAAGCATAAATTGCACTATACTTAAGTAAAACTTTTTTTTTGAGTCCCGGTTTTAGATTTTATAATTTTGTTTAAAAAAAATTAATGTCCTCATTTGTATGTTTGGACTGATAAAAAAGATCAATGTTGGGTCCAAAAAGGTCAACATTTCATATTAAAATTTCAACTTACGGTTATTTTTTTTTTACATTTTATTAGGTGTTGCAAATCTTCATGCCATCACATTGCTATTAAATTAATCATTTATAAATTTTGACCAATAAAAAATGTAAATATTGACTAATGAGTCTAAAATGTATATAGATCATTGTTGTACAAACATTTTTCCTAAGAGGTTTAAGGGAAAACATAAACGTTTAAAGATTTACTTGTATTTAATTACTCTATGGCATTGGATAATTATTGTGTTAAAACTAAAGTAGTATCTCTTTACAATTAAAGCTTACATAATTGTATTAATATATTTGCCAATATCTCAGAAACAGTTGGATTTATAAAAATATATTTCATATACAAGTTTTTTATTTTTAATAGTACTACAATTTTGCAATGATAAGTTATTTAGTATCTCTAATAGTTGCGGAGATACGGAAGTTTCTGCTTCTGTAAAATACCCCAAAATTCATTTCATGCTAAAATGAAAATAGCCAGTTTATTTATAATCTTAATAAACACCTAGATAAGAATTTTAATCAAAATTTTTAATTGATTTTGAGAAAATCTATTTTTTCTCTTTTCGCCCTTTCTTAAACCATTCTTAATTTTAAGTTTAAACAGACACAGACAGACATAATTGCAAATACCACTTTTTAGGGTTTGGGTGGCCTTGAGACGGCGACATCCATCAACATTTCCGGTTAGATTTTCTTTTAGAGTTGCAATACTTTTACCTTTAGTGTTCTAAAAGTTAAAATATATGTATATATTGGCATATAGCTTAAAAGTTATTGGTTTTATAAAAATATGCTTCGATTAAAATATTTGTATTATAATGAGAACTACATATTTTTAATGATACATAATTTCATATCTCAAATAGTTTAAGAGATATCATAAAAAAAAAGATAATTTACGCATCAGACCAGAGCCCTTGAAGTCATTTTACCGAAATATTAAGAAATGCCATTTTGTTCAGAATATTTATAAATGCTTAGAAATGAAATTTAATCAAAATTGGTATAGCCAATTTTGAGAAAATTGACTTTTTCTCTTTTTGCCATTCAGTAAACTACCCTTAATTTTAGGGTTAAATATCAAATTACAAAAACCCTTCGGGGCAACACTATGTAAACCCTAGATACAAAGTTTTAGCTCGGTCGGTAAAATAGTTTAGGCACTAGTTGGAGGTACAGTCAGTCAAAAATATATTTTTATTTATTCAGGGGGTCATGAAACATCAAGATTCATCAAAATCTCGAGTTCATTTTTTTGACGATCACAATACTTTCTCTACCTGTAAGATAGCGAGAAAGTAAAAATGAATACTCAAGGTGAAGGCGAAGTCTACCTAAAGTAAACTTATTATTGTTTACTCCCACAAAAGATAATTACTAAGACTTCAGTTGACATTAATGTCAAATTTATGGTAAATGATAGCTACATTAGATTTACAATTATATTACTTACCGTGCTCTGAAAACCTGTGAGTCAATTGAGCTATTTCTTGTAAATATTTATGTAAAATATCGATCATGATTTCCAATGGTGTTGTATGAATACCTTGCCAGCCAATTGTTTGACAAATCTGAGCAACTACAATTTTCAAAACGTTTCTTGAAAAGCTTGACATTATAAGAAATTACGTTATTATACATTTATGGGAATTCAAAACAATTTGCGGAAAAACGCATATTATATTAATGAAAACAATACAAAAGTTTACAACATTTTCAGAGTGAATAGCAAGTAAATACTAAATAGAAAAGAAATGATTAACATAATACCACAGATAACAAACCACACATTTAGATTATAGTATTTATACAGACTTATTTCTTATAGACTAAACAAGCATAGAAACTGACACTGCAATACGCAAATCGAATACATATTTCTACCAATCATGTTTTAGTTAGTTATTAATTTATTTATTCAGAATTTGTTTATAAAAAGAGCCAAAATTGGCTCATATACATATAAGCATTCTAATGTAGGAGTGGTTAATTCACTAACTTGTTACATACATTTAGGAAAGTGTTATAATTTATAGGGTGTAAATTATTGGTCCTCACCCAACCATATTATGTTAGATGCACTCACTCCTCTGATAGCAAAATTACAAATAAACATAATAGTGTACAAAAAACCTTTACAAAAGACAAAACAACAATAAGTACATACACATTCTGCTACAATTATAACATATGTAGCTACACAATTACAGATACCTTTTCACCCACATACCACCTGTTCAAAACTATTTTCCAGAATGTACCTCTTAACTTCCTATTATAAAGACTACATTTATTAATATTCATTTCTTATGGTATTATATTGAAAAATTGTAGTCGCGCTAATCTTTATTGAGTAGAGTCGGCGTTTACTATGTTCTGCAAATAATTATTCAGACTTCTTGTAGAGTAATTCCCCTTTTTGTATTCCCCAATGTTTATGTTACTAATAGTTAGGTTACAACCGCATCCAAGAAAATAGCTTCTGTTAGTTTCAAAATACCCAACCTTTTAAGCTTAATGACACCGTCCTCACCATTGGTCAGCCGAAAAATATTTCTAGTGCTGTGTTTTGTAGTCTTATTAGTGGTATTAAATGATTTTTAAAAGTATTAGTATTTATCCCAGATTACATTTAAGTAGGACAAGTGCGAGTTAAACAGAGCAAAATAGATGGGTTTTAACACATTCGAAGTGAATTTGTAGGAGAGTTTCCTTAGCACCCAACTGGACTTTCCTTTTTTCTTTTGACATGGTTTATATTTGGGCTCCAAGAAAGTGAGCTATCAATGGTCGGTCCAAGATATTTTGCTTTCCTTTTTTGTTTCAGTACTTAACTTTTTTTTAGACACTCACAAATGCACTCAGTAATACAGAGGTTCTTCCTCCTTAGTATCTTGAAAAGTTCGCATAACTTCCCAATCGTATATCTTACTTTTATTTGTAAAAATACCTTCAATCTATACTTTTTAATTGCTTTTACACTGCCACAGGAGTAACCAAATTCACAACTGCTTAGATATGGTAAATATAATTTTTGTACGGTAGTATTTAATTTCCAAATGTTTCCTTAACTGGGATTTGCAAATCTCGATCGATAGATGTAAACCTTCAAGCTATTTTTTTTTATATAAGTGTAATTACGTATTACCTCTGTATTTATTTAATTACGTATTACCTCTGTATTTATTTAATTACGGTATTATCTAGACATTATGATGATATAAACTGTACTTTACTTACAAGTTACTACAATGATTTTTTAATTGAAGGTAATACATTTGCCTATATGTGATCCATCAAACTACAGGCCTATCTCACTTATGTCTTCCATATCAAAAATATTAGAAAAAATAATTAAAGTAAGATTACTTAAGTTTTTATACAAAATAATTTTTTTCAAACACCCGCAATATGGATTTAGGGGTAAATCTGATACACTAATTACGGCTTTTGAATTGGTTGATAAAATACAGAATACATTGGATGACAATACTAAGCTTTCTGGAGCTTTGTTTATTGATTTAAAAGAGGCATTTGACACTGTCATGGAATTCTATTATACAAGCCGTCTAAAATAAGAATAAGAGGAGTAGCTCTTGAATGATTTAAGAGCTTTATTACGAACCGAAATCAATACACTTACATAAACAATTACGAAACCACTGTATATGGTGTCACATGTGTGGTTCCTCAAGGTTCAGTAATTGGGCCTGTAATATTTCTTATTTTTGTTAACTACATTTTCCAGGTAAATTTTCAAGGCCATTTACAATTATATGCAGATGACACAAGTTTATTTTACATTGGACAAAATTTTAAAGCTATAGCATAGAGTATTCAAACAGACCTGAAATTGTTAAACCATTGGTTAATAGTCTATAAACTGTCGCTGAATCTTGAAAAGCATAACTACGTCATTTTTACTATACTGGGAAACAAAGATAGAAACAGATAAGATTGGAAATAACGTTCTGAAATAAGTAAGGAAAGCAAGATATCTCAGTCTGACCATTGACAGCTCACTATCTTGGAGCCTACATAAACCATGTCACAAAAAAATTAGGGGTCCAGTTGGGGTGCTAAAAAAATTACTACAATTTCACTCCAAACGTGATAAAGCCCATCTACTTTGCTCTAGTTAACTTGCATTTGTCTTAAATGTTATCTGGGGTAATACTTTTAAAGTAATTTAATATCACTAATAAGACTACAAAAAACAGTACTAAAAATATTTTTCAGCTGCCCAGCGGTGCGGACAGCGACATTAAGCTTAAAAGATTGGGTATTTTGAAATTAACAGAAGCTAATTTTTTTGATACCGTTGTAATGGCATATAAACTTGAAAACAACCTAACTATTAGTAACCTAAAAATTGGGGAATACAAAAAGGGGAATTACTCTACAAGAAGTCTGAATAATCATTTCCAGAAAAGAGTACACACCACTACTTTTGGACTCGACTCAATAAAAATTAAGGGACTAAATTTTTTTAATATAATACCACAATGAATAAATATGAAAAAAAAAAAAAAATTAAAAAGGAAGTTAGGAGGTGTATTCTGGAAAATAATTATGACCAGGTGATATGTGGGTGAAAAGGTATCTGTAATTTTGTAGCAACTGATGTTATAATTGGAGCAGAATGTGTATGTATATCGTACTTTTTTTTTGTAAAGTTTTTTTAATACCCTTATGTTTATTTGTAATTTTACTATCATTGGGGTGAGTGCATCTAAAATAATGTGGCCAGGTGAGGACAAATAATTTATACCCTGGAATAGATAACTCACTTTCCTAAATGTATGTAACAAGTTAGGGAATGAACCACAACTACATTAGGATGTTTATATGCATATGAGCTGATTTTGGCTCTTTTTGTAATCAACTTCTGAATAAATTGCTAATTAACTATAATTTTTAGGGGTAGAATTAATTACCTACAGTAGCCCCATGGCTTCTTTGGTGCTGGCTGACAGCTCACAGCTGACTTCTGACAGTCAACATTTAAGTATATACCTAAATTTTGACTGTCAGAAGTGACAGCTGCTAAACACATGTTTTTGCAGATCATATGGTTCGGCGTAGGGATACATAATTTGGTCTGGTAACTTTTAACAGATGTCAGATGTGAGATGTCAGTCAGCACCAAAGAAGTCATGGGGATACTGTAGTTCTAAATATAAGTAGGATACAAAGTGTGTATACTGTATGGAGGAATGTACATTTTATAATTTCACATTTATTTTATTTTATTCATGGTATGGTTAGATTATGTCTGCTTTTAAAGTGGCTGTTTTCCTTTGCCTTATAAGATTGATTTATTATTTTTATAGTAAAATAATCACAATTTTTTAACTGAGTAAGGAACAAAATGCTTTTAATTAATTCCTACAGTATGGATTTTTGTACATGACCCGTCTAAAGCCCTGTCCAAACTGTGTATCCATGAGGTGCGTAGCGGTTTGTAAAAGACAATCCTTAACTCCTTAGTCCTTAACACTCCATAGAAGTTCACTCTAACTTTAATTTTCCAAGGACTACCAATCACAACAAAGTAAACTTTAACTTTCTAAGGACTACCTAGTTGATAGAGACTGCTAAGAACTATCAACCACAACAAAGTAAATATGTGTGCTGCCCACATTGAAATAAACACACCAATATTTTTCTGAACATTTAAAAACTGGGGGAATCGTGGCATCTTGAAAACAGTTTTCTGATAAAGTGTGACGTCTCTTTGGTAGGTTAAACTTTCCGTTAGTACCATATGTTTGATAACCTTTGCTTGGCAAATCATGTCTGCGGTCTGCTTGCAATTTGCTTAAAACATTTTTTTTTTTCAAAAGGTTTAATTGGGTCTAGTCTATGACTTCTCATTGGTTTTAACAGATGTGGAGCTTACTGACTCTGTAGACAAGGCTTAGCAGGCCAAACAATGGTAATTTTATTCAAATATAAATGAATGGTTTAGGATAGTACTAATAATTAGGCTGTGGATTTATATGCACTACTTAAAACTGGATAAATATACAAGAAAATGGGGAAAATATTCACATTAAAAAAAGGATCATATTTAAAAGTCATAATGTAAGAAAATATCAGTACCAAATTATTACAATTAATTTAAGTAGGGCCTAATTGCTAAGTTATATTTTCTCACATAATCACTGCTTGGTATATTTACATACTTTTTGGGCCACAATCATTTAGCCTGTAACAACGCACTTATTCACATGTTTGTGAAATGTAACCCTGGAAAAGCTTGCCTAACTTGCCTACAGTAATCTTGAACATCTTTTAATTAAATAGCTAGGCCTAATGTAAAATAAACCATCACATCCAATTACGACTGAACCCCTTTAACAACTTAAAATTTAATTTTTCATATATAAATCTCATTCTTAAACAAGCTGTTATAATATTAGACCTTATAATTTGAAATACCCATCTAACTTACCCTAATGTTGCTAACCTTCCATGCGCTAATGAATTAAAATTTCAATTAATATTTATTTATCAAACAATTTTGAAACTCACAAAATAATAACTTGGCCTGAATGATGTAATAGATATTGAAATATGCAGAAACTTAATTGGACTACAGATCACATTCGCGTGCTCATAAATATTTACATTCCAAGGTGATTTTGGTGAATTTTATTTAGCTTGTACAAACATTTGAATCTTTATGAATATAATATATATATTCTTTGACTTTTAGTCTTCTTTAGTAACTTAAGTAGTAAAAATTTTTTTTATATGAAGCACCCATACTGTACTATAACTGAATGGCATAATACTTTTAAGATGCCACGACAGTCATAAATAGTTAATTTGATTAAACATTTAACTTACAACTCTTGTGCCAAAAGGCTAAAAAAAGAGGTATTTTATATAAGTTTATTTTGTATAAGGGTTCATCCACCGACCTCGGTGGTCTTGGGGTAAAGTGCTTTTCTCAGGAACCTGTGTATGTGGATTCAAACCCAACCGTGGTCGATGGATTTTTATTGAGTGAAAAAACTCCATAGTACAATTTCCTTTGGAGGGGAAGTAAAGCCACAAGTCCTATGTCGGTTGTGACATGTAAAATAGGCAGGCATAGTAATACATGAACTTTAATATTCATATTATTTAAAAGAACCTATTAATTTTTATTTCAGTTAAAAATGCCAGAAACCAAACCTACCAAACGCAAGATAACGGTAGAATCTCCAGCAAACAAGAGCAAAGATTCCCAGCGGCGGCCGAGTGTGTTTGAACGGCTAGGAACCAAAGCTACATCTACCAGCCAGCCAACAACAGAGAACACATGCAGAAATTGGCTACAGAATGGAAACTGTCCATACGGCAAGAGCTGCAAGTAAGTTGACTCATAGCATTGAACACACTGATAGTGTACCTCACCCAGGAGGAGTTATTTAGGTAAATCAAGGCTATCGTGCACTTAAAATACCGGTAATAGGTCTTGGATGGACGATAAAGTGAACTGAAGATTTAAATAAGCTGATTCGAACTTGTATTATTACCCCTTAAACAAAGGTTGTGAAGTGGCAGTATATGTATTGTCCCGGTGATCTTATATCATCCTGTTCAGTCTGATGAAAAATTAAATCTAATACTCTTTTATTCACTCTAAGCTGTCTGGGAAAAAAATGGGAATTTCTCCTGGAATACCTGGAAGAAACAGGGAATTTGGTTTTAGTAAAATAGTGTCAACCCTGTAAATACCAGGAAAGTCTTTCTTATGACCTTGAATTGATTGTGTGGACTAAATGTCAAAAAAATCAGTTTGGTTTGCCAATGATGAGAAGGTTGGGGTTCGAATCCTGGCTGGGTGTTTTTAAGTGGGGTTCTTTTACAAGAAAAACTATCCCTATTACGCTCGGCTGGGTTCAAACTTTTGACTTACTGGTCACGGGCAAACCATAATCCTACTAGGACAAGCTTTGTATTTAATCTGCTTGCCCACCATTGCAGGCACTTAATTAATATATTAGTTATAAGCCTATATTTGTTTTATTTTAGATACGCTAGCACCCATACACTCATCAGTCCTTCCAAACGTGCTGCTAAGAAAGAAGGCGACGTAAAACAGAAGCAGGTAACTTAAGGAATGTATGACTACAGTCCAGTTTTCATAGGAAGGGCCTTTTAGAAAATACACACATATTTTTTTGTTGCCACCATTTACATATTTTACTATGTTATTAGTGTTGTTTTATAGGTATTGATGATATCTACCAAAAGTGACAGCTGCTGATCAAATGACTAGATGTATGGATAAATGAAAATAGATATAATTTTTTTAACTGTCAGATAAGGAAGGGCCAATAGTATGAAAAGTGGGCTGTATTAATTCAGTAATTATTAATTTTCTGCCTTGGCCATGGTCAAAAGCGTTTAGGCTTTGTGATTCAAAATTTGCTCAAGCGTCAACAAGATACTATGATTCAAATCTTGATAGGATTAAAGCTTAAGAATTATATCTTTAATCCATTTTTTTGGTCAACCAATCTTCCATCTACTAAAATAGCAGGCTATTTGATATACTGATAGATGGGTTGACCTCAATTCTTGACTATATTCAACGCTTTGTCCTTGTATGCGGTAAGTAAGTCAGTTGTAAGATTGAGATATAATGTGCAAGTTAAGTACTTTGCCATATACTAACAGGTCAACACCTTAGTGAGCATTCAATATCATGTCTGTGTATTGAACTAAGAATCTTGAAGTCACTTTACAGCATATTATCTTAATCAGTTATCTTAGGTGGAATTGAGACTTCTTTTCAAAGGGGTGAATTAATTGCCAACAGGCCGGGTGTTGTGTCTTTTATAAAATTAATTTAGTTTGTGAGTCATTTATTAAATGAATTAAAAAATAAACAGTCTGTCACTGAAAAAAATTGCAGATTCATACAAAGGTCTATTTTATAACATGCTGGAACTGTACCGGTCAATCATTAAGGGTGTCTAATAATAAACTCATTTTCGAAAAGAAGCAAGAGAGTGAGGATCTCAATCCTTAAGTGTCACTGAACTGGTAATTCAGTAGGTCAGTATTAGTTGGTGGCTTAATCTGTGAAGTGTTACTGATATTAAAAAATTAGCCATGGTAGCTACACATTTGAGTGGTCTTTTCGAAAAGAAGGCTTCCTCGGAATCTTGAGAAGCAAGGGAGTAAGCCAAAGCTACATAAAGCTGATATAAAACTGTGTCATGTTTTTACCTATTGTAAAATTCTAGACATTTTATTTTTTATTTAGAACACTTTCAAAATCTTAGGTTTTTTTAAATGTGCGACACCATACTATAATCAGATTTTAATAGTATTTATTGCAAATTATAATAATCATCACCTGACCGTATTAAATTTAATCCCAAAGCTTGTTTGTCTGTAAACAAACCCACACATGTTTGTATTGAAAATTCTAATGTTTATTCAAAGAGCTAGAACTAACAAATCAATCATATTTTGCTGTAGGTGGGTCACAGTGGTCAAGCTAGCAAGGACGACGCCAACAAGCGACTCCACTCCACGGTAGTTGTGAAGAAGATTCATAGCCCAGAACTGAACTGGGAGAACTGGGACCAAAGGGACTTGGAATACGAGGACGAGAAGGTCCTTGAGAAGAGACGTCAGCTTCTACAGAGAGAGCTGGAGTTACAGATGAAGCGCGAAAAGGAAGAACACCGCCACAAGGACAACAAGTCCAAGAAGGTGTGTTGTATGACACACCCTGCCATATTATAATATTAGGATAATATCAACAGAGGTGTGCGAAGGCCACTTCTTAAAATGTGAAGCGAAGTCGAAGCAAATCTTGAAACTTGTGAAGAAAAGTCCATGACCAAGTCGAAGTCGAAGCTACCTAGGATTTTTGTTGTTGTCACTTAATGCTATTTTTAATTTTTAAATTAATTATTTTTCTAGAGCTTGCCAGTAACAAGAGCCAGGAAAATTCCCTTATTTGTGACCTAAGGACTCTATTAATAATTAATGCACACAGGTTTGCTGATAAGCTTAGTAACTTATCAATTAAGTTTTAATTTTTACTTATATCGTGGAGTTTATAAATATTATTTTGCAAACTTTACTTATGCATGTCTTTTTATCTGCATTTCTCTGATAATAATTATAAATTAAATTTCGTTTTCGTTTCCTACTTTCCATATAAGCCATTTTTAATAATAAAGAAAGTGCAAAAAAGCAATGAAAAACTTCTTTGTCAAAATGCACTTGTAAATTTGTCACAGATAATTCCAAAGAGATAAAATATTAAGGACCAAACATTAGATGCGAGCTGCGATGATAGCACAACTAAATCGCTTTTTCTGCTTCATACCAGTGACCATGGTTTAGTTCTTTATAGGTATTTTAATTTTTTACAAAATTATGTTGGCGATAGTGAATATAATATATTTACATTTACTTACCCTTTTTGATCTATGCCTACATTATGATAGTTACATTACTAGTCATTGTTAAAATTCTGTTTAGTAATGGTTTATCAAAGATTGAAAAACGTAAAATTTAGTGAGATAAAATTAAATTGTTTGATAATTTATCGAAGCTTTATCCTTCCTTTGAAATTTTTTGAATATGCGAAGATTATTGTAGTTGTCAAAGTGAAAGTCGAAGATTTGACCTTCAACTTCGACTTTTTGAAGCTTCACACACCATTAGATGTCAAACTCGCTACTTTCGATTAGTACTGCTATTGAATGAATCATTAATCAATCTCATTATTACTATTTTCGACTTTTAGCTTGTAAATCCCAAGTTCCAATTAATAATAGTTGTGGCGTATTAATGAAATGGCAATATTCAGAATTGGGTAAATTTTTGTTGTAACCACTATTAGTATTTTTTTGCTTTCCATTAAACTACCTTACCGGGAAATTATAAATGTAGTTGATATAGCCTTCGTAATCTAGTGATTTTGCCCAAAACAAGAATATTGCTTTACCTAATTTTTTTTACTATTAACATTTTTTAGTTTTTCTTTCAACTGCATGCTATGGTACAATGATAAATAAATGGGTAAAATATATATTTAATGTGAAGCTGGATGCATTGACAAACATTTAAAATTATGAATGTTGAATCGGAATCAAGAACTGAGGAATTGTGTGTAAGCTTAAGTATGAGTGTTGGAATCGATAAAAACTGAGTTGTGACATCTCTACTATACTATACTTGCTGGTGAGGTTCAATGAGGTACACATAAATTATTTACCTATGTTTGGCTTAAACCAAACAGTTGTAGTTGATTTGGGGTTCAGAGAATATATTGATTTACCAACTAGCCAGATAAAGGATTAATTTAGATACTGTAAATATCCTCTGAAAACTTGCACATATTTTGTTGGTTTTTGTTTGTCCAACAACTTTCAATACATAGTTCTTTTCCCTTCAATTTTGATAATTCTATTCATATTAATTTTCTAGTTGGTATAAAAATATAAATCATCATAATAGAATGAATACATTTTGTTAAAATTTTTCACATTAAGCTAACTGGTAAATAAATAGTCTGTGGTCTTGTTGCTAGTTTTTTTAGATTGGTTTTGGCTACGTTCATAATAGTTTGTGAAGCTTCTAAACTTCTATTTGTCTTCGGAAAGGAATATCTTATACTTTGCTTTGAAAAAAATTCCAGCTTTTACAATACTATGAAACTTTACCAATGAAAATGTTGACAATCTTAAATACTCAATTTAGGTTTTATTTCTGCCACTTTGAGTTCTTGTATTCATTACAAATTATTTTTACTATGAAAATATTCACACCTCATTTCAGCTTCAAGAATATTTAGTATATTCACTTTTGAGTTAACTTCGTATTATTAAAGTTGACTTACAGCCCTTGTAATATCTTTAAATCTTTTTCTTTTCAAACATCAAATTTCTCAAATTCAAATATTATTGAAATTATGAAGGACTTGAGATACAAAAGACTCGTCCCTGGTTTTATTAGAAGTTTTTTTAAATGACTTGCAGCAGCAGATGTGAAATAAGTATCAATCAATCATTGTTAATTGTGCATCCAGGGTGTGAGTAGTTCCTCTTCTACATCTGGTAGCTCCAGCAGTTCATCTGACTCGAGCTCTAGCAGTGATGAGTCGAGTTCAACGTCCAGCTCCACTTCCACGGACTCCCGACGCAGGAAGGGGGCTAAACACAAAAAGGTTGGAAAAAGGGACTCGAGCTCCTCCACTTCAGAGACCGACAGAGGGCGCAAGAAGAAATCCTCCAGCACCAGGTCATTGCTTGCATATGATTATAGGAATAATAAAACTAGTACTAATAAAGTTAGGTGTGTTTGAGTGGCACAAAAGAGAGTCTGGAGTTTGATTCCGGCTTGGGGGACATGTAGTGGATGTATCTGCATTGTAACTTCCCATTCTTTCTTTATGGAAAACTGGATCACTTACTTGAAATACATCTTCCACTTCCAGCTTTCTTAGCATAGGTACTAATAGCCAATAATAATACCTAGCTAATAGTCAATAAAATCATTCGAAAGATAAACACTGGAGTTAGTTAAATAATGCTATCCTAAACTTTAGCTGTTTTTGTGGTTCAAAATAAACCAAAAGGTTGAACTTCTATACAATCATAGCTAATAGCAATATTAAAAAGTACCTTTCCGGAAACCAAAACAACAAAAACTCTCTAACTCAATTTTATAAGTCTTTGAGTAATATTTCCACTGCAAAATGTACTATTAATTAAATTTTCATTATATTTGAGCACAGAAATTGATTTAAAACAATACAAAAAAGCATGTGTTTTAACTCTTTTGTGTGCATATAACCTGAACAGGCAGTGAAACACAATGATAAAAAAATTTAAGCAGTTTGTTGGATATTGAAGTGATGGGCATGAAGCCAAGGGGAAGACCAAGGGACAGGTGACTGTAGGGAGCACAGAGAAGTGTGGAGGGGAGAGGAGAAGACTGGGTCATGGTGGAGGAGGAGAGGTGGTGGGGAGAAAGTATACGTGGGAGAGACTTATGTTCCAAATGGACCCAGCTGGTGGCTGTTCATGATGATGATGATGATGATGATGTTGATGATAATGAATTCAGTTTGTATCTCTTTATTTCTCTTGGAAATTGCCACCAAAAAGAAAAGGAAATTCTATCTGTTGTTTCTCCTAATGATTAAAAAATAAAAGTGATCATTCTTTATATTTTAATTTTTGATTTTATTAAACAAAATTTCTCTCCGAGTAAGAAACCCTGGCTTGAACATAACATGTGTTATCATTATCGTTGTCATTGGCCTGTTGTCAGTCCATCCGCGCGTAGTCATTGTTTCAAGCCTCTGGCTGCTTCAGCTTGGTAAATCACCTCCATCTTCCTCTATCTTTCTCCTCCATTCCAGCCCACTCTACACCTTTTGCTTGCACTCCCCTGTCAATCTACTCTTCCCACCTTCTTGACTTCACTTTTGGCCTTATTCCTGTACCTTTCAGTTCCAACGTTCTTTTCAGCAATTTCTTTCTTCCTATCTCTCGCTTCCTCTCTTACCTCATTCAGGCCCTGTATTCCTGCCCCTCATACAACTTTTTCCTGGTGACACTTAGGTATGCAAGAACTTGACTAAGTGGACACTAGCTTGGGTTTGCTTGCGTCGTCATAAGTTAAAAGAGGGAGTGATATTGTACTTGGGACCACACTATCAGTCCACTAAGCATTCCATATACGTTCTTGCACACTACCCAATATCCTCCCTATAAACTTATAACCCGTCTCTTCTTCTTTCCTGTCATCTATTTTCAATATTTGTGTAAATTTGATACTATCAGATAAATACTAGCAAAAATCTTCATTTGAGGTTAAATTAGAGCAGCAATTTTTAATTTCTTTCAACTCGCTGCACACTGGACAAGGCACTAAATTTATCAAAGCACACCATTAGTTTTTTATGAGAGAGCTTAACATTAAAAAACTTATATTAAGATTATATTTAGGACCAATAACTAATATTCTAATAATTGTGTTATTTTTAAAAACAATGTTGATCATAGGTTTAATTTCATCTTGCTTTGTTTTTATCTTCCGCCAAACTCCCACGTCACACCTTTTGACCCTTTGCGGCACACCAGTTGAAGAAGGTTGTACTAGAGCTTCCAATCAACAACCCCCATTGTTTTTTTTTTGCCAGAATTAATGTCTAACTGTTTATTTAAATTGTATGTGTTACTAATATGTTAAATTTTTCAACTAGTTTATTAAAAGTTAACAAACCTAGTTAATGTTGTGTTTTACACTTCAACTTTTCCAACTCATCGAAAACTTTATTCAATCTCTTTAATAGTTTATTCCAATAGCTCTGATATAATATTTTAGATTTTAGAATATCTATAATGGGGCTTATAAGAATTAAATATAGTTCAAATTCAATATTAATTACATAATTTAACAAACCTAGATCCTTCATTTTACCTTCAGAACCCGAATCTCGAAAAAAATTATGAACACAAGGTAATAGGAACATGACAAAATGATAGAAAGTATTACATCAATGTTTTTTATTTTCTTTCACCAAAATGAATGCATTCATTATAGAATTAATAAATTCAGTTAAGTGTTAAATCAATGGTATGGGTTCTGGTTTTTTAGTTTTACCTAGAATTATGTTGAGGCTGAACAACCAATAAGCAGTATTAGAGCTCTAAAACAAATACCAATTCAAATTTTGGATAAAAACACACATATGTTTTCTGGGATCTTTAAATCTTGAATATCCTTGAGGTTTAAAGGGTTAAAGGATTGTATCCCTATTAATAACTTAAATGTGATCTAACCTCATATTGAGTAGAACATATTTCCTTCTAATTTCCTATGTTTTAAAGCTAATCAGAGTATGAAATTACTTAGATAGTAGACACACAAAACAGTTGACAAACTTTGTGCCGTAAGACACTTGATTCTAGAAATATTTGATTAAGCGAAAAGAGGTTTTCCTTATAGAGATATGATTAATTAAATAAAATATTTTCACATAAAATCTGTTTTTTGAGACAGCACTTTGTTATGCTAGAACTAAACTAAGCGGCAGACTGATGCATTACTACTTCACGGAACTGCTCTGCGGCAACTATGTAATGTGAGTTTATGCCGTCTGCCAGCATAATTTTTATTCACACATTTGCTTTATTGCTTCATTACAGTTTTATGCCGAGTGTTTTTTATTCTTCTGTTCTTCAGTGATTATATACTGCTCCAACTTTGTGTTTTATTCTTTTATCGATGCCATTACAATTTTGGTATATAGAGTGTTGGTTTAAATTATAAGAGATGCCCGGCACACTTACCTGAGTATTGTTGGAGTAGAAATATTTTTAGGTAAAAAAGACACAAAAACACATCTTTAAAGACAAGCTTTCTCTACTACAGGTAGCTTCTTCGAATTCATAGAGTAAACTGTTATTCTAGGTCAAACAGTAAGGTTGACTGTTAACAGCTGATTTTGTTTCCCAATTAGGTTTGTTCTATATAGATGGCAGCACTTGGACTAGATAAATAGAAAAATTAAGCAACTGTTTTTGCATCCATTACTGTTTACAGCCTAAGGTCTGGGTCATTTTTCTAATAAAGCCATATATTTTCCACTACCAGGATTATTAGGCCTGTCGTAGTTTCATAAGCCTTATACTCTAACTTAAGACTAGGACAGGCACAACATCCAGTCCCAGGCCGTTAATCCAGCACTATAAAAGGGTAAACCCACATCTCACCAATTTTAAATTTTTCGGCCATGCCAGAAATCGAACCTGGGGCCCTATGTGTGGACATACACGCTACTAACTCTGTTAAGGTGTCGGATTAGCTGTTTTTTATGAAAGTATATTATTATGACATCAAAATGTTTAATATGTATGGAATAAAATGTATTAAGGAGAATATGTAATTAAATAAATATGATAGAATTATAGAAAAATAAAGCAAATACTAGAGATGTGTTGAATCCCATATTTCTCAAATCCCAATCTTAAATTTTCTTTCAATCTTGAATCTAAATTTGAATCCTTGGAAGTTGGAACATTAAATACGTACAGTGTTTAGTATGATGAAATAAGTTGAAATAGAATTTCAAAAAAATTCAAATTAATAAAGGCTTGGTATCATTGACAAACGCTATTTTGTTTTCCATGTTTTTTTGCATCATCAAAAACAAATATTACCCTTGAGTAAACTAATTATATAAATACAATTTTTTTAATGGTTTTGTTACTTTCCCAACTACACAAGTCTATATAATTACTGTTACCAATTTGCTTAAAATTTTGATATCAAGTTAAGGCCTTTCTTAATGTTTTTCTAGATATCTTTCTGAGATTTTTACAAATCTTGATTCTCTCAAATACCTTAGGATTCAGGAGATTCTCTAGTAAAAACACTAACACATTTCAATATCATATTTTGATGCTTTCATTTCGTCTTCCTTATAAATATGCGATAAAAGCATTGAAATCTTTATTTGTGTGTTAATATATGTTAGTGTTTTTACTTTTATTGGTGATTTATTTTTTATCATTCTATCTTATTTATTTAGCTACATACTAAAATTGCTAAAAATGTTTAGTAAGTGTTTTTGTAGGAAGGATAAGATTTCGTCTGTGGTTGACGCTAGGGGCCTGTAATGATTTAGTGATATTTTGATGGTACCATATTTCGTATGTGGTTGACGCTAGGGGCTTTTAATAATTTGGTGATATTTTGATGATACTAGCTTTAGTATGTGATTGATGCTAGGGGCCTGTAATAATTCGGTGATATTTTGATGTTACCAGATTTCCCCGCTGGGGGTATAACATTGATCAAAGTCCAGCCTATGGGCCTTAGCTTGACACTACAGGATTTTATTTATTTTTGATCTTCTGTGTTGAATCAGTGACCATTCATTCTCTTACGTAGTGTTTCTTTTGTGATACAGATGGATTTTGTTTTGCGCTGTTAATATTCCATTCGGCTTTAAAAATCTGTTTATGTGTTTATTATCGTTTCATCCAAACAATTTCTTTAGCTCATCCATGGTGGGAGTGTAGGTAATTGACAACTAGCAGAAGGTGTTTATTGGAAACACTGGCCAGAAGTACTATTAGGATCATTTGATAACATTTTACATTGATAAGCAAGTTTATAATAGGTTGACGTTAGTGACTTTCAGCCAAGAACTTTCTGCTAGCTGTCACTTACCTACATTCTTACCCTGGATAAGTTATCCTCCATTGCCACTCAGGTAAGTGTGTTATTTTAAATAATGTACAAAGTGTGTGTGACTTCCATAGTGTTTCAATGAAATTCTTTCAAAATATAGAATGGCTTTGAATTTGGAACTGTGACAAAACATACATTTAAATTGATATGATTGATATGATAAGGTTTGACACCTTGCCTCATTCAGTAGCACGTCTGCCTACTGTGTTAATAGGCCTATGTTCAATTCTTGGCATTTTTTTACTTGATGTTAAATCTGTTCTACACTAGTATTAAGTTTGTTTGTAAGCCATGTGCCGATGTAATTATTCAGTTCAGAAAGTGCACATTGAAAACCTTTTATTAATCTTTGTTGAGCTTTTTTTTTTTTTGGAACNNGCTTTTTTTTTTTTTGGAACATTGAATACTGTTCGTTTACAAACAAAAGTAATTTTAAAAGAAAAACTACAACAGGATTTGTTTATTTAATTATAGCATTTTTTGAAATTTAAATAATTTGCACAGATGTAAAAATAAAGGTACTTAGTAAAATATTGAATTAAAATTAAAATTTCTATTTGAAAATTATATTGATTTTTTATTGCAGTACAGTGACTAAACAAAAGTAATGTGTACATTACTTATTACAGACACTCATTGTTCGAAATCAAATTATTTTCTAGCATATATCAATTTAAAACAAATGTAGCATATTGTTATAGCTGCCAGCCTATTGTTGATTTAAACATACTGACACACCCATCTTGTGTGTTGTGCTAGAGTTTAGGGGTTCCATAAACATCATTACACTGTTGATAGGACTGGAGGGGAGTGGAAGAAGTTAGCTTTAATTAGGGCTTTGCAAGTACTTGGATTCTGAGATTAAAGTTGAGTTTGTCAATAAAACTTGGGATTGAGATTGAAAGTTTTGTAGGGTCATCATTTTCAATCTTTCTCTTGATGTACATAAAAATAAATTTTTAAACACAATGGTAAGTATAGGCTATTTAATTTAAATGATATCAACAGTTTCACATATAAATCAATCGGTAACTTAACATATTGGTAAAATTAATATAAAATTTTACCACATTAACATATTAAACTTCTAAAACTACTTTGAACCATTAAACTTATTCAATATTGTCATCCATTTTGAATTGTCTTCAATTTAAGTTGCATTGCCATTACAATACAATGAAAATAAAAATAGTTAGATAGATTGAATAATTAAATAGTTATTATTTTTACTATTTTTATATTTTCCCTTTATAGAATTATAGTTTCAGTTAAATTTAACATTTAGAATACATATTGATTGTTTTCGAACTTAATATATTTAAAACTTGTATAAATATGTCCAAGAAAATTAGGAATTAAGTTATCTGGAAAAGAGTGGGGTACAGGGAGTACATGCGATAGTAGAGGAAGCAAGACTGAGATAGTATAGGCATGTAATGAAGATGGAAAAGGAGAAAATTTCAAAGAGAATAAGAGATGAAGTGTGTAGGCAATAGACTGTAAGGGAGGCCAAGAAAGGGATGGGAGAAGCATAACAGAAAGTGTTCAAGTGGGAGAAGAAGAATGGAATAAATTAAAGGAGGTGGAATGGTTACTAAAACGACTCAACCACAGTATGGAAACAGTTGATGGTGATAAATACGTTTGTCTTCAAAACTAGTGTTAGTTATTAATTTAGTTAAAGAATTACATTTGTAAAATTGTCTAAAATCAGTGTTGATCAACATTGTCATAAATAATTTACCAAACTTATAACACTCAAATAAAAATAAACATTCATTTTTTCATATTGTCTACTATAAATATTATTTTAACCATCTGATATTTAATTTTAAAGCATGATTATCAACTTTTATAAGCACCAAAAATTGAATTAAAATAAATTTCACAATAAGATAATTTCTAGCGAGAACCAATGCATGTGCTACTGTGCATAGAGGAATGGAATTTGAACAGAAGAAGTGATCAAGTGCAAATATTACAATAATAAACATAATATGAAACATTAAATTTTCTTACATTTTCTTTTAGGATGGGTAGAGTTATGAAGGCATATTTTGGGGGAATATTACATTAAAACGTCAAATCTGTCAACTTTTCCTGTAATTGTTAGTGTAATTTTAATGTATTTAATGACATAAGTGTTGAAACCATTTTAATTATTTTTCTACTATATTTTTATTTGAGTGTTGTTATTTATAGTATCTTTTTTCAAAAGAATTTATTATTTATACAAATCAATGTCATTCTTATTTTATCAACGTGTTGTTTTCATATATTTTAAAAATATCACATTTCATGTTTGTTTAGACTTGTGACATTTTAAATATACTATTTTACTTTTAAAATAAACAAATATATACTCTTAACATTTTAAAATTATGAATATACTCTAACTCGACTCGAACTCTGGAGCTTTTTGAAATACTCTACTCAAATGAAAAAAAGCCCGCTCTTGCAGATCCCTAGCACTAATGTTTACTTAGAGCTACCTGAGGGGAAGGGGGTGTAGTATGAACTCCAAATTAAGAAACATTTTATTAATTTACACTTTGTTTATCCTGAAAAGCGACTATCTAACCTCGCCTGGTATACTATGGCTATATCTTGTAAGCTACATCATAGTGGAACCAAGTAAGGTAATCTTGTTACTTTTCAGACTACACAAAGACTAGATTCAACTAATAATGATAGTTCAAAGTCGCGCACCAATTAATCTCAGGTTTGTCAAAAAATTGTGTGAACTGATCACTTCTTTCATGTTTTACTATGCAGCTCAGGGTTTCTTTATTTTGTGTGTACACTAGCTAGTCACCGAATGTCTTGCAGGAATGAAATAATAGTTTTTTTAAAAAATTTTCTCTTTTGCAATCTGATTGAAGTGTGCTAGTGATGTTCTCTTTTTGAAGACCATTTTTATGCACCATTTATTTCAAGTGCTTTAACAACTCACACTTTAGGTAAAGCAAATTAAGTTCCTTTTAATATTTTATATATTTTATTAGGGGTGTGCACTGTATACTTTTTCAATTTGAAGCAAACTAAAATCGAATATATAAAGTTTTCTTTAAGCCAAATTGAAGCTCGTATATTTTTTGTTGGTTGTTTTATGCTTGAAAAAATATATTGTAGTTATTTATACATTACTTTAGGCACTAAAATTACTTGGAAAATGTTTTAACGCACAATTGGTATAAGGCTACTATTTGTATTAATCTTTTAAGTAATGTAATTATCACAACTTACAATTATTTTAGTTTAGATTTTTTCCATATGACAATTGATCTCTAGTTACTTAACAGCTTAGATTGGTGATAATACTTATTAAAGTATTTTAGATGTTAATATTTTTCGACAAAGCATTGTCGAAACAGATTTTTTTTTCTGAATTAGAGTCGGAAGTTACAAAGCTTCAGACACTCCTATATTTTAATAAATAACTTTATTTATATTATCTTTGCCAATTTTGAATGTTCATGGGACCCCTACTTCCATGAATCATAACGATTTATCACATATAATGTATCTGCTTTTTCATTAATTAATTACAAATGTGTTTTTTAAAAATCAATGGCATTGTCAAGCTAAAAAAAATCATTAGTATGTAAAATACGCTCAACTATTGTGTTAATGTAAAAAATTATGTCTAAGAATTCAACAAACATTCTTATAAAGCAGCTCTAAAAATACAACTGAAATTGATTACATTCTTCTAAAGTAGTTCTTAATATTCCAATCTATAAACACTAGTCTTCCCGAACAGATATAAGAAATTTATCAGAAACTAGTTACATTCTTACAAAGTAAATCTATGAATGCAGTAAGCCCTTGTTACATTATTCTAAAATAGAGCAGCTTTAAATTCATCTGACATTATGGAGGAATTAACTTGAAAACCTTCACACATTAAGTGGATAAAACAAGGGGAATAAATTCAAGTAAAGGAAACTTGTTAAAACTGTTGTTTTGTTTCAGGAACACCAAACCTACGCAAAAGGGTGAAAGTGCATCCACCGCCAAAAAGCCTGTGTTGCCGCGTCGAGGCGGTGGTGGCGATGACCCAAGGTCGATTTCAGCCAAAGCAAGGCCACATGATCCTCCCTCACCGGCTCGCAAAGTGCCCCCTGTCCCTGCTAACAAGACACCTGCACAGCATCCACCGACTGGTAACAAGAGGTCGACTACTCCTCCCGGACGCAGCACCAGTAGCCACCGGCGTCGCTCTCCAAGCTTACCGCATAACAAGAGCAAAACAGGAAACAACCAAGTTCGGCCATTGCAGCCTGCAAAACAACTAGGTGAGAGACATTTAATATATTAGAGGCTGACCTTTCCAACATGCAGATCACAATCTACTTGAGTTCCAATATTACTTTGTTGTGACCTGGCTAGTATAGTGATCAAGTTTACTCTCATGATGAGGCCTTCATCATTATAAACTGTTTTCAGCTTGCGACTGGGTCAGTTTATTAACATGCCGCCATCTTCCATTGTCTTTCCACCGCCCTTTTTAATCTCGTTAATTCTTCTACTCTCATCTGCACACTTGCTGTTATCGGCTCCTCCCAGCTCTTCCTCGGCCCTCTTTGTGATCTTTAAACTCCAAACTTCAACTCCATCATTCTCCTCAAGATTATTTCCTTTTTCATTCTCATTAAATGTCCATACAATCTCACCCTCGTTCCCTCTACTATTTCAGGTACCTCCGTTAGCCCAACTCTTTTCTGAATAAATTCATTCCTAATCTTGTTTCTCCTTGTGACAAATAACACGCTCCTCACAAACTTTATTCCCATGGCCTACACTTTACTAGTTTCTCTTACGGTCATTGGTTACGAACATAACAATGTTACGAATTACGCCTAATACTTAACTTGCTTACATGTCACGGGGACTTCCCTTTCCCATAGCAGGTCTAACACATCTGTAAAACACCTTCCCCTGTTGTATTTTGTCCAATTCTAAGCAAGGCCTAAAATGGAGCAAGTGATAAGGTTCATATCCCATTTATTTTTAGGTTTCTGTAGTAAAATTTGGGCTCTGTGAGTAATTGAAACTTCAAGTTCATGTTGCGTTCTAATTTTTGTTTAAACTCAACTCAATTGTCTTTTCACAAAGACTTGAAACTTTTTCCTGTTTTTCCATAAAAATGGTACATTATTAAAAATATTTTTTTTGGTATCTATGATTTGTACATGAATTTATTACAGAAACTCAACTTTAAATACTGCTCTGTATTATTATAATCATCATCATCATCACCACCACCATCACCACCACCACCACCACCACCACCACCACCATCACCACCTCTTACTATCCGTTCAGGTTCCACGTAAATTCAAATAAAAATCAATATTTTCATTAAACACGATTCACAGTGTTATCTAATCACACCCTTTAATTGATTTTTTAGTTTAAGCATATTTCTAAACGTGTATGGTAAACAAATTTATTATTTTTTTGTTATTAGGAAACAAACACATTCAGTCACCGCGGCCCAACAGATCCTTATCTTTGGACCGTAGCAAAGAAAAGCACAACAGAAGTGTGTCCCCTCGAACAAGGGACAGAGAACGGGACAAGGACAAGGAACGAGACAGAGACCGGGACAGGTAAAACATCTTTGACATGTTTAAAGTGCAATGTAATACATTCGTTTTTTGAACAGTAATATCAGCTACTAAGTGGTAGATGTGTTCTGGAAAACATCCTGTTATCGAAAAACCACGTTTTAATAATCAACAGTTAAATGGGAAAATAAAAGTAAGGGGGTACTAGATACTGACCAAACCTATGGAAAAATTCCTTTTTGTTCATATTTTGGCAAATTTTATAGTTCATTTTGGTTATATAGTATCTACATTGTGTTGTTTATAAATAATGTCAAAAATTTTAATACTAAGCATTAGAATGAAGAAATAATGCACACCTTGGTTACATAAAGCAGAATATACTGTTAAGAGGAAAACAATTTTGTAGGCTATTTTATTTACACTTATGGCACTAGTGGTGTAGAAAATAGGCACTAGTATGGGGAATCACAGAAACAAACACTTGGGCCCATGATCTATGTGGTATCATTGATGAGAAACCGCACGATAGATACGAGGAATCAGGGTGCCTCGTTTTAGGAAATCGCATACTAACCATCTTGGGACCATGCTATTGAAAAAACTATCCCTATTTCATTGATCGTACTATATTAAAATCACATAATAAAACATGAAATATAGAACTACCGATACCTGTATATATAACTTATAATCTTATTATAAACAACTTGTTATATTTACTTAAATTTATATAGGTAAGACATCTTAGTTTATTAATTACATGACTTGTGGTATTATTAGTTCAGCATTAACAAGCTCAATTCCGTTTCAAGAGGCTGAGTTTCTAATTACGACCATGTACATAGAGGGCTGTGGTTTTATCATAATCATCATCATCATCATCATGAATACTGTCTCTCTTCTTTAAAATTGGTTTTTATTAGATTAGTTACTGTGGGTTATGTATATTTCAAATGGGCAGTACCATTTAAATATAAAATTTGTAAATTGTAATTTTATTTTTTGGTGCATAGAACATAACATTTTCTGTGATTATTTTTTAAAGTAATTATAATTATTTTTTAACTCATAAATAGGGAGCGCGAAAGAGACAAGGAACGAGAACGAGAAAAAGAAAAGGAGAAAGAAAGAGAAAGGGAAAAGGATAAAGAGAAAGAAAGAGAACGTGAGAGAGAAAAGGAACGAGAGAGAAACAGAGACCGCGAGCGGAGCCGCAGCCCCAAGGGGAAGGTTAAGGACCATACAGCGCATTCTCCCAGGAGGGACACCCGCCTCCTGAAAGATCCGAGGAAGAAAGGCTCTCCAGACTCAGGCAATTCGAAGGACAAAAGCTACAGGTAGTTTTAGATTATTTATTGCATTTTGAAAATATATTAAATTGTTTCCACTACTATGGTGCTTGATAGCAGTGTGCAAAGTTCAATTTTATTTTAGTCACAGCGAAGCAGAATCGAATATATGAGATATGCTTGATTTCACATCAAATTTTGAATATTTAAAATAAATGTTTTATGTTGATATTATATTGTGGATATTTATATTTCTTTAGACAATAAACATGGCTAGTTTATATAATTTAACTTCGATTTAAAGGAGAAAGTAGGATTCTTATATCCTCCAATCGACATTTATTAAATACAGCAGTTTGACACAAATATTTCCTTTTTTAATTTACATTTCTTTACTCATTTTTGTTTCCATTCTGCTCTTTTATAGATTTTCTAATTTCCTTTCTTATCTTGTAGAGTTGTTTGAAGCTTCCAATTTATACGCCTATGGAATAATTACACTAATGGATTAGGGATTAGGAAGGCCTAATTTACAGGAAATGAATTTGCATTTGTGTGGAGGGAGAGTGGAAAATTATTTAGGAAAAATCATCCTCATTGCACCCGACTGGGATTGAATCTCGATCTTGCTCCCCTGTCTTTGACAGTCTAGTCCAACATGAGAATAGTACATTAGATCATGTGGCCGCCAAAGTGGGTTACAAATTAATGTACATATGAAATAATCTTGAAGTAATAGAATATTGTATGCTGTGATATAAACTTGATTTATCAAATTAGAATTAAGTGTTGCACACAATTGTGCATTTAAAAAACTTCAAGTTATTTTAGTGCAAAGAGTTATTTAAATAAACACAATATAATATTTATTTTCAAACCATGAAATAACCCAAAATATTCTAACATAAATTTGGCTTCAAAAATATTTCATATATTTAATTCAAGTTCATATCTAATTGAAAAAGTGGACTATGCACACCCCTATTATCTTGTTTTTAGCCTTTCCGTCCTCCTCATAATGTTTATTAAATATAGCCGTTTGGTGCCACTTTCTTCCCATTGTTTAGTAGACCTAGCTCTCCAGGAAAGTCTCGTACTAGTGGAGGGTCTGGCCGCGGTCGAGACACCAGCTTGGACAACAAGCGAGCCTTGGGGAAGGACTCTCCTCTCGTGGGGAGGGATGTTGATAGAAGAGATGTCATTCGCAATGACAGAGATCCTTCCTGGAAAGCAAATGATTCAAGGTGTTGCCATTTTTTTCCTGACAAACATTGTGTTGTTTGATTATAATATATACATTGAGCTGAAAATAGGCCATACTTTTACCCTAAAACAACATTTATAAAATCTTAGTGAAGCATATAATAATTGTACTCATATATTATGTGTATTTAACAAATTTCAAACTTTTGAGGACTGAATGTAGTATATCGATTCACATCAAAATAGTTTTTAATTGCCTCACCATATGGTTCTCTTTACTGCTTGAATTAGACAAGATTATTTAAAAATATATATGGACCTTGACACTTTGATAGTAAAGTATAGCTTTGAGCCAAAGTTGCTGACAAAATTAATTGGTCATACTTAGTTACATATACATTTCACATGTTTTAGAGATTTTTTTTTGCAGTTTCTTATTCTCTCGTGACACAAATTTAGTGTATTTGTATACCAAGTTTGGAATCACAACTTTGTATGATGCCTAATAAATGTTTTAACTTTGAGGACTGAAGATAGATATTGGAATAGCTTAAAACCCCCAAAACAAATGTGCTCTTTACTGCGTGAACATGTTGAAAAGCTCATAGCTCCTAGAGTCCAAACTTTTTTATTTTAGCATGTAACTCTTTTTTAAAAATAATAACTTTGCAAATTTGTCAATTATTTAAAATTTGTGAATAAAATTTTATTCAATGTAAGATTTGATTTCAACTAAAAAAAACTGGCTTCGCAGATGTTTACATATGATAACAGAATCTCTCGGCCAATAATTAAGACAAACTGAATTTGTTAAACTTGAACAATGTCTATAAAACTTAGTTAAAAATAGGCTCAACTATTACCATATGTATAAATAAACACCTCTATGGCGGTATCCCACAGTTAAGCCATGTTTATAAACATAGTATAAAGAAGTCACATAACAGGGATGACGTGTACTTCAAAACAAAATTTAAAAAATATCCATTTGTAGAATATTTTGGTAGTCAATGTATATTTGTCATTTGCAGAAAGGAGCAAGAACGTGTTCGTGAGAAGGATGATGATCGTAAAAAGGGTGAACGCGACTTAAGGAGGTCAGAAACAACAGATAGACGTTCAAGGGATCGCGACAGAGATCGGGACCAGCCGTCAAGAGAAGCAAATGTGGAGAGAGGGGGGAACACCAGGGCTACTAAGGAGGAGAACCGTAGAGATGACACAGGCCGTAAGAGGGAATCTCAAATGCTTCCAGGGATCGTGGAGAAGACTCCACAAGACAGAGACTTCCTCCCTAAAGGTAAGATTTGAGTTTTTTTTATTATTAATATAATAGCCGAAATCCAATTTGTGTTGTTCTTTTAAAAACATTGCATTATTTAATAAACTATAGATTGTACAAACATCAAAAAGATAAAGTCCATTTTTAACCATAACACATTTTAGAAGGATTTACTTAGATCCCAAATATAAAATTCATGCCAGTCCAAAAAAGTTAGTAATCCATGATGTGACTGAAGTGTTTTTTCTGAAATATTATACCTCAAGATAAGGTTATGAATTTACTTAGTATCTCGGGAGCATGATGGTGAACGAGAGAGAGAGCGTGATCGAAGCAGAGAAACACGAGAAGCTGTTCGAGACACCAAAGGCGGCCGCTTGCCTCGAGATAACCGAGAAGTAGCCAAGGAGAAGGAGAGAGAAGAGGCATTGGAGAGGTGTCGTGAGAGACAGAGAGAGCGGGACAGGGAACGAGAAAAAGATATGGGAAAGGTATGAGGACTCTTTTCCTTATAAAGGCTCTTTTTATTCGTCGGTCTATTAAAATATAAATCATATCTTGTGAAATATATATTATTTACAAACTATACATTTATATAGTATATATATTTAGATGTAAGGTCTTATTAAACTATAATAGTAATAGATATGGTCTTGAAACTAAAATAATTTGGCAGTATATTAGTCTTTTTAGAGGAATTTGCCCTGTTAATGAAGCGTTCGGCCGAATAAGGGTCTTTGTTACATTTAAACACATGTTGAGTTTTTGATGGAAAAGAGGTCTATCTAAAGTTATCTTCCTGCCCAAGCTTGTATTTGCTCTGGAATAAAGATCTATGTGCAGTAGTCACGCTGTGTGTAAAATATGACCCACGTTATATTTTACCAGCGTGTTTCCTTTGTACACGAAAAGTTTTGTACTTTGCGGTACTGTATTGCTTCCATTAAAACGTGGGTGCTTGAATATCCCTATTTGTTGCTGCCCAGTAATCATTAAACAAACTGATACAATATTAGCTGTTTCAGACTCAGAAAATTAATATTTTGGCATTCTTTATTATTTTATTGACTTTATGTACAATTAAAAAAACTCCGAGTTAATTCTTGTTATTATTATGATTGGTTATTCTTACTGTTGTAATATTTTAGTTTGTTGACAAAACAAGATATTGCATTAGTTTACCATAGGTTTTCATTTTCTTTTGTTAAAATAAAACCATAATATAGTAATGTGATAAAGAGGATTTAGAATGCGAAAGAAAGGTATGACATTGTCTTCTTCCTGACCTTATTCATTCATTCTTTCATGCAAACCTGGCACCCTGAATGCGCCTATTTTATGTTATTTATCAGAAGACAATATTTTCAGGTTAAATAATATTGCACTAAAGCGTTTTTCATTGTACTGTGGAAAAAGGGTCTATATAATCTGCTTGGATGCCACAGACAATAGTTACTCTCAAAAGTTTGAAAATGTATTTCTCAAAACTTACCAATTGTATCATAGACCCTTATTCAACCGTACGCTTCAATTGATAATCCACATTATATTATTCTTTAATTTGTAATATCAGTTTGTTTTTATATGTTCAGTTAATGAAATTTTATATATTCAGTTCATGAAAAAGTTTTAATTTACACAGCACTTTAAATTTTAAAGTGCATTATTCTTTATAGCCTGGTCGGCAAGATTACGAACGTGAGCGGGAATTACCTTCCCTCCTGACTCTGATGACACACAACCCAGCTGTTGTGCAACCTACCCGCGGCAACGCAAAGGTCTCTGGCGGGCTTGACAAAGTCCCTGATAGGGGCTCCGATCGTGACCGAGACAGGGATCGAGAACGAGGTCCCACTAGGGCTGGAGACCGCGGAGGGCTGGGAAGAGCTCCTGACAGAAATGCTGATAGAGGACTAGCCAGGGCTCCTGAGAGGGGGTTAGATAGAGGGGGGCTGGATCGAGGTTTGGATCGAGGAGGGTTGGATAGAGGAGGATTGGATAGAGGGGGCTTGGATCGAGGTGGACTAGATCGAGGAGGGTTAGATCGAGGGGGGTTGGATCGAGGTGGCTTGGATAGAGTAGAGGGGGCTTGGATCGTGGTGGGCTAGAGAGGGGTCCTGAGAGAGGCTTGGATCGTGGAGGGCTAGACAGGGGTCCTGAGAGAGGTCTGGATCGAGGAGGGCTTGACCGAAACTTTGATCGTCCTTCTGAACGAAGCTTTGATCGTGGCTCTGAAAGAGGAGCAGATCGAGGGTTTGAAAGGGTTCCAGAGAGAGGGCCCCACCTTGACAGGGAAAGAGATCGAGATGCCAGAGACAGAGACGGTGATAGAGAATATCCATTATTACCAGCTCGAGTGAGAGAGCCTGAACGAGGAAGACCAATTCCACTGGATGACAAGGGCTATGACAGTCCTTATGAAAACAGAAGAGGTATGGATTAGTTATTTATTTTCAAGCTGTAATATATTTATGGATGGGGTCCTTGAATCTCAAAGATTTGAAAAAATATTGGAATTTTGATTCAAATAATCTTTTTTTAACTTATAAAATGATAGAATATTAGGAACATGGTAGAGCACAAATAAAAGTAAAAACACTAACATATTTACACACACTTCGATATTTCGATGCTATCATAGCATCTTCCTCAGGAAGTAGTAGCTAAAATAGCATTTAATTATTGAAGTGTGTAAATATGTGTGAGTGTTTTTACTTTTATTTGTGCTCTACCATACTCCTAATATCCTATCATTCTATTTATTATTTATTTATTATTTATATTTCTTATAATTCCATTATATTTATAGTTCCTCTTTTGTTCATTATTGTTCCCATGATTCAGATTGGAATTTGAGATTTGTAGATGAAATAAAGATTTGGATTAGTAAAATATTAGATTTGACCCAACTTTATTATTATTAATCTAAAAAATCAAAAAAGTAGAACTTATTTATGATGGATTAAATAGTGAGGCTATTATAGTTGTTAAGTACATTACAGGTAACCCGGAGATTTAAGCTCAAGATGAGGTAGAGGAAGACAAAAAAGGGCTCAACAATTTAAAGAATTAAGTGGAGAGATCCATAAAGGACATACAAAGAAGGAAAACTGCTTAGATGACATACCAGCCGACCTAAAGGAACTGGGAAACAACGATTAATAACTACTACTTTATGAGGAATGTTTAAAAATGAGGTGGCCCAATGGCTAGATAATTTTATAATAAAGGAAAGTGATAAAACTAAAGAAAAAGGAAAAATAAACTATTAAGAGTAAATTTGATGAAGAAAGCCCACCTAGGGAAAGAGGAAAAATGTGGGAAGAGTCCAATACACAAAGGTGACATCTTCTTCCTTTCCTTTCCTTTCTTCTGTCTTCTATAGTAGAAGTAGTCACACACACATTTTAACACAAATATCATAATATTTCGGCATTGTTGCCTTTATCTTCTTTGTGTTTGATAAAGGCAACAATGCCGAAATATTATGATATTTGTGTTAAAATGTGTGTGTGACTACTTCTACTATAGAAGACAGAAGAAAGGAAAGGAAGAAGATGTCACCTTTGTGCATTGGACTCTTCCCACATTTTTCCTCTTTCCCTAGGTGGGCTTTCTTCATCAAATTTACTCTTAATAGTTTATTTTTCCTTTTTATTTAATGTTATCACTTTCCTTTATTATAAAATTACTTTATGAGGAAGACGTTATAATGGGATTGAAATATCAAAGTGTCTGTAAATATATGTTAGTGTTTCTTATTTTATTTGTGCTCCACCATTTTCCTAATATTCTATCATTTTATTTATTTATTACAAACTGTTTTTGATCAATGCACTTTATTTCATACATAAAACTTATAAATATAATCTACGAAACAGGAGAATGACCCAAGGATTTTCTAGATGTAACCATGTCGCGTTAAAGAAGAAGAAGAAACAAACCTAGAAGTGCAGTGACCACAGGACCATCAACCTTATATCTCATGTGGAGAAAATTGTGGCAACACTACTCAATAGGGGAACAGAAAAGCCAAAGTGTGAAGGTAGAAGACCAATTTGGATTCAGAAAAGGAACCAAGATTCTGAGAATAATTTCAGAGACAGTGCTGGAAGTCAAGGAAGGGTTCTACATTGGTTTCATCGATTGGTAAAAGGCATTTATTAGAGTGAAGTGGAAGAAACTGAAGGAAATACTCAAGAAGAATTATATCAACTCGCTGATTGCAAACCTCTACCTGGGACAGTGAGTGAAGGTGAGGCTGAATGATGGAGAGATCAACAGCGTGGAGATGGGAAGAGGAGTGAGGCAGAGATGCTGTTTGTCACCCATTCTGTTCAACTTGTATGGATAGTGGCTGGTCAGGGAATCCCTGAAGGGACGTGGCAATTTCAGGATAGGAGGATGTGTCATAAACACACTAAAATACCCAGATGATGATCTAGCATTGCAGGCCCAAAATAAAGAAGAGTTGCTGGAAATGATAAACCATCTGGTGGAGATAGAGAGAAGATATGGGATGTAGATAAACATTGAGAATTCAAAAGTGATGGTTAATTTAAAATAATATAAAAAAAAAGCTGTTAAAAATTGAATTTGGAAACTAGGAGTTGGAAATCAGATCAGTTCAAGTACCTAGGAAGTCTGCTTACAATGGATTCCTACTGAATCAAAGAAATTAATTTGAGAATCACCATGGCCAAGGAAGCTTTAGACAAGAAGAGATTATTGCTGACCAGCAAGTTGAGTTTAAAACTGAGGAAGAAACTGATGAAATGCTACATTTGGAGCAGCGCATGGAACAGAAACTTGGATTCTTAGGAAGATGGAAAAGAAATACTTGGAGAGCTTTGAAATGTGGTGCTGGAGAAGACTTGAGAAGATCAGGTGGATGGACAATGTGACAAACGAATAAGTCCTAAGAAGAGTGGGTTAGAAGAAAACCATCTTGGATGTGATTCTTCAGTGTAAAGTAAATGGGATCAGGCACATCCTTAGAAGAAACTGTCTTTGTACTACATCATAGAAGGAAAGTTTGAGTGAAAGAGGAGCTCAGGAAGGATGAAGATTAAAATATTAGCTCACTTGAAATAAAGTAAGAACATTCTGGGAGCTGAAGGAGGAAGCAGAGGACAGGCTGCATTGGCGGTCTAAGCTCACTGACTAAAGGAACAAACCTGTTGTAAGACAGGACAGCTAATAATAATAAATTATAAGTACAATTATAGTATCCAACACCTTAGCTCAGTCAGTAGCGTGTTTATCTACTGAGCTAAGGGTTCCGGTCTCGATTACCGGCATGGACAACAAATTTATCACTGGGGGAATGTGGGTTTTCCCTTCCACAGTTTTGAATTAACGGCCGGGGACTGGATGTTGTGTCTGTCCTAAACTTAAGTTTTATTCTAAGGCATATGAAGCTGTGACAGGCTTATCAAGCGGGTGGTGGAAAATATATGGCTTTAATAAAAAAACTAACCTAGGTCACAGGCTGGAAACAGTAGGTAACGGATTTAGTAAAGTACCGTTATAGCCTCATCTAAAAATCATATTCTCTAAGGCCCAGCCTTATGACTTCTGCATGAATATTGCTATTGGGAGGTTAGGTTAAAGTTAGCTACCAGTTAAAGGTTATCGGTCACTTTAATATTTTCCGCGTCTTATGAACTGAATTTATCTGCCAGATAGCTATCTATAGGATAAATATATTTTTATGCAGAAAATGCAAGGTTGGTACTGTTTTTACTGGTGCGTGTATAACAACTATAACTCTTACAAATAGATTGTCAGTTTTTGTAAAAGTGTGAATTAAATGTTATAACTTTATAAATAGCTAAACCTGGGCCTGTGCTTACTTAACATGCAAACCAAGATTTTTTTTTTCTACAATGCTCAAAATTTGTTAAATAATGGCGAGTAAACAAATGGCGTCACGTGGGCGCAGAAGCTAAGATGTCTTGAAGTACTAATTTCAGTGTCTGCCAAAATGTGGTCAATAGTTGTTACAACATTAACAAAATTGTATTTATTGTACTCACATTTCGATAATTTGTTCTTATATAAATATAACTCTACAAATAGCTTGTTAGTTTATATAAAAGTGAATCAAATGTTCTAACTTTATATTGTTAGAGCCCAGGCCTGTATTTACTAAACACATGAACAAAGATTTTAACCTAAAAACAGATTCTGATTGGCGAAACCTCATTAAAAACAACACGTCACTATGGCAACAATCATTTTAACTTCCAGATAAAAGTTATCAGGTACTTAAACCTCCCGATAAAAATGTGATGGATAAATACGTTGTATCTGGCAGACATAAGATGCACTTTTAACTTATCCACCAGATAGAAATATTTATCCAGGAGTCATAATACCGCACTTAAGTTGAAAAATTACACCTAGACACGGGAGTCGAATCCAATCTCAGTCCTTGTGTCATTTTTCAATTTAAAGAATATAACATTTATTTAGATTGTATACTTTATGAAATACAATATAATTGAATTCTTTTTTCACATATATTGTATAGCTTTGTTTAAAACCAAAACCATTAATTTTTTTTTTACATTGATTGCCTAAATGTAAAGTAGGATTTACACTCAAACATTCTAGTGACATTTTTCTTAAAAATGTGTATTATATACTAGGAAAGCTCTAATATAAAAATAATTACGTTTAGGTCGGGATGAAAGAGGTCGGTATACGGACCAAATCGAAAGAGCTCGTTATGAGGATACTGCTCTTCCACCTCGAGATGACCCCAGAGTGGTTGACAGGCGTATAAATGTGGACCCACGCAATTATCCTGAAGAAAGAAGGAGGTATTATTGTTAATTTTATTTATATCATAATTATTTTGCAAAGCTTATCAATTTAAATGATGTAACAAAATAATTATACCCTTTATTTAATGTGGTATACAGGTGTGTTCTTACTATGAGACTCGTTCCCTATTTTGTTTGGTTGTTCCTTGTGTCTCTTATTAGTACCAGCCGTTTTGCTAACAATTTTTTCCCCCATAGCTTACATTTGAAATAAAGGGGAAAAGCTTAAATTACGCTGTTAAGGTAGTTTGAAGAGTCACAATTAAATGTATAAAATTGATTAAATAAATTTTTTTTAGTATTGTTGGAAGCTTACAATATTTGTCACTTAATCTTTTTCAATGCTTACTGTAGATTCGGGTGACCTGGCGGTCTAGGGGCAAGGTGTCGGACTTCTGTGCTGCGGTCCGGGGTTCAATCCTTGGTCCCGGCACAGATTTATTTAATTACCAAACCCTTCCTTCACCTCTGACAAGACATCTTGTGAATGTTTAGAATGCCAGGCCTCCCCTTTGGTTTGGATTTCACGTTAAACTGTAGGTCCTCCATTTCTATCTCACAATCACCCTACCATTACACATTAGCGTAAGTGCGTATAACCCGAACGGGTAGTAAGACGCGGTGCTAATAATAAAATACTGTAGATTCTATAGAAAAACTTGTATAATGTGGGATGTGCAAAGCTTCGAAAACCTCGATGTCTATTTTTTTAAATTTCTGTGCTGTTATTTCCATCACAAATTAGTATTAGTGTATAAAAATCCAAATAATTATATTACATTTTGTGATAGTAACTTAATTTAATACAAATTATCCCCCATGTTCATTAAATGTCATCCTTGTAGAAATTCTTAGAGTGCAATCTCCTTGGATACAAATCTGACACTTTTTCTAGTAGACCTGGCTTGATTCATACTTCAATACAACTTCCTCTTCCTGGAAAATAATTACTTACAAATAAAGGGTGAAGCTATGGGTGCAGGAATGGCTTCCTCCTATGCAAATATATACATGGGACTACTTGAAGAAAACTTTCTTCAATCCCAGTCCATCAAGCCCTTTGTATGGCTACGTCACACTGACGAGCTATTCATGATCTGGCCTCACTCTGAAGCATCATTGGACATCTTTCTAGAAAATCTCAACAGTTGCAGTCCTCTATTAAAATTAACCCACAACAAATCACAGTAGGCCCTATAGTCTTACTTTCCTTTATGTCATTTTTTACTTGAAAACAACAAAATTCGCACCACCGTTCTTATCAAATCCACAAATCACCAAAAATATTTCCACTATCACAGCAGCCACTATTATTACACCAAAAATATCTCTACTATACAACTTTGCCACATGAGCCAAACAAATATGTTCCGAACCTAACGATTTAGCTCAATATATTGAACAATTATCCCAAGCCTTTACTAGACTACCAAATCTACAGACTATTCCCCAGAGACAACAATGAACCTCCAGGGAAATATGAAGACATCTAATCCCTCTCACTTCACAATACCATCCTGGTCTACACAGAATAAACACCATGCTCAAAAATTGTTAAAACCAAAAGCTCTTAACCAGTTTTACCCAGTTCCAAAACATTCTTAGTTCATCTCCAAGAGTTGCATTCAAACAGGCTCCCCAATCTCCACACTATCCTAATCCACCCCCAACTTCCTGACCCAAAGAGAATCCAAGAAGAAACCTTGACTACCATAGGGTCATAACCTTGTAATTTTCGCTGCAACAGGTGTACAATTCACATACAACTACATCCTACAATAGGATGATCACTAAGATGGAATACAAAATCCTGTTCAGTACAACTGCAAAATAAATAGCTTAGTCCAGGATGGTCCAACGTTTTTTTTATCCCAAGGGCCAAATCAGACTATCAGTTTGGACTGTGACCCGAAGATATATTTAATAATTCCAATTCCATCAATTTATATTGGCTTACAAACAACACTTGATAAACAATTACTTTCAATACCTATATATAGGTTATGTGGTATAAAGCACTAGGCTAAATCATGGTTTAAATTAGGAGGGATAGCCAGCACACTTACCTAGGTGATACTGGAGTAGAAATTTAGATATAACACTAAAAAACACACAAACACATTGTTAAGTACAAGCTTTCACTGTCACAGACAGCTTCATCAGGTCAGGAGAGTAGACTGATGCTTTTGGTGAACTGTGGATCAGTCTACTCTCCTGACCTGATGAAGCTGTCTGTGACAGTGAAAGCTTGTACTTAACAATGTGTTTGTGTGTTTTTTAGTGTTATATCTAAACAATTTCTACTCCAGTATCACCTAGGTAAGTGTGCTGGCTATCCCTCCTAATTTAAACCACAATACTTATATATAATATGTGTGAAATAAAGTATAAATTGTATTTTTTGTTGGTAGGATTTTTCAAATTTGACTGCCAAAAAAGTTTATTAATCCCCCAAAAATGTATTATGAAATATGGACGCACACACACTTTCATAAAACAACCTATAATTATAAATATATATTTATACAAATTTTTATTTTTTAAAAACATGATGAAATGGTAGTAAGGAAGCAATATTAATTTACAAATTTTTATTAATAAAATAAATAAATGCATAGAAAATGCTATCCTGACTTTTTTAGATAAGTATTTTTTATTAGAATCATTGGTTGGTTATTTCACATCTACCAAGGGTTTACCTTTAATATTCCTCCAGGATACATTGAGGGTCACATTTTCACTAAGCGCAGGCCACAAGTTGGCCCACACTGGCTTAGTCTATCAACTACAGTGCAAATCCTGTGAAGCAGAATATATTGTCCTTACTACAAGTTCACTCAAACAGCGAATGAACAATCACTGTTTTGACACCAATCACAAGAACCTGGACAAACCAGGCTCCATACAAACCAGCTAAACCACCAAAATATTAAGAGCATTTCCCAAAAAGTATAACAGTTCTCAACTCAGACAGTGGGAACTGGCCCACCATTTGATTACCAGATTACAAGATTACCACTATGTCTCAACAGAATATAGTGGCTATCTTGCTGAGGTACATAATACCATGGATTTTTCTTTTCCTTTAATGCATTTTACTATCAAATAGGGGTGTGTAAAGTCCACTATTTTAATTCAAAGCAAACTCGAATCAAATATATAACGTATTCTTGAAGTCAAATCAAAGATTATGTATTTTTGGTTGTTTTACCATTGATATAATACTATACTATCTATCATATTTTAATATTTATACATCACTTTATGCACTAAAATTACTTGAAATTGTTTTATTATACTGTTGTTGTTGTTGTTGTATTGTAATATTTTGTTTTAAAATGATGAATTAAGTTATTTTCACAACTTACAATTCAATTACCTTAGGTTTTTCCCCATATGAATATTAATTTGTAATGTATATAACAGCTCAGAACTGGATTAATTGACTATAAATTTAATATTGTAGCTCTAACTATTTTTTATTGGTAAAGCTTTGTAATAATTGTCAAAGTTGATTTTTTTTAGAAGCTAAGTTGAAGCTGACATTTGTTTAGAAGATTCTCACACTCTTATCATCAAAATCTATTATATATATATTTTTTAAATTTCAATGTTCCCCCCTCACTTTCCTACATATTTCTCCTCTCACTCACAAACTTGTTCTCTTATGTCTTTGTAATTATTTGGAAAAAAATTTTTGGCTCCAAGCCACCTTCATCCCCTTCCTAGTTAGCACTAGTTCAGTGAGTGATCTTACTTGTCTAAAGTTCTGAATTGTTAATTTGTGAACTGCTGCTGTTCTCAGACGCGAAGAGCCTCTACGCGGCAGTCAGTCTTGGGAGCGAGACCGCGAGAGAGAGATACTTGAGCGGGAACAGCGGGAAAGAGAACTCAGAGAGAGGGATCAGGAAAGAAGGAGGGTGTATGAGAGGGAAGAACCACGCCCCCCTGGATCTGTTATAAAGGGTCGAGACTGGGATGTCAGAGATTACCCTGATACTCGCAGGGACTGGGACAGTCGAGCCAGGTGATGCTACTGCTACTTTAATATCACACATGCAGTTGACTCATTAGTATTTCACTTTAATCATAATCTATGAATTGATTATCTCTTGAAGACGGGGCCCACCACCAGACTGGGATGTTGCCCATCGAGGAGAGTGGACAGACAAGGAGTCTCACCCTTTGCCCCTCCCCATACCCATTGAAGAGGAATGGAGGTGTTTCCCTGGACCACCAGCTGACTGGGACCGCAGGGGTCCTTGGCATGAGGAATGGGGGGAGCGTCCGCCACTCATCCCTCCTGTGGTCGCTGTGCTACCAGGCCGCCCACCCCCACGGGTCATGTTGCATGAACCACCGCATTTGGTCCATCCTCGAGAAGTAGAGGAACTCCCTCTCGATGACAGGTCAGAATTAGTATTCCATATACATTTATACTTGTCCAAGTTTTGAAGTAAAACACGATTGAATATGATTTATTCATTTTATAATTAGTAATTTTCTTCTTGAAAATAGTTGACACATTTCAATAGGGTAAAATATTGCTTTTCAGTCTAGCAGAGCTTTGTGAAGTGCACATTTAAAATTTTAAGCAACACCAAATCAAATAATATTAAATATTTCCAAAACCAAATCAAATTTTGAATATTATTTTTATATCTTAAAAATATGTTGTGCATATTTGTTTATCTTAAAACACTAAATATATTTTACAGAATATTTTGTTGTAAAAAAGCTCAGAATACTAACTAATTTATTACAACTCATGAACAAATTTAGTAACCATAGCACCCTCAGATTCACCTGGAATATTTCACAACACCATACCACTTTCTTATATCTGGAACTGAACCTTCATGAGGGAAACATTTAACACCACAGTTCACACAAAAGCCACTGACCATTATCAGTTCCTCCATTTCCAAAGCAACCATACTCTTTATGTAAAACACTCTTTAGCCTATAGCCTAACTACCAGAGCCAAACATATTTAAGGAAGACCTTAGCAACCAACATCAACTACTTTTCAAAACTTTCACAGTCAAAGGATACTCTTAACTTATAGTCAACAGTCAAATAAACAAAGCTTTATTCATTCAAGAGCCTATCAAGAAAACCAAAAATGACATATCGCTCACCAATCAATATTATGAAGGACTAGACAAATTAATATTTATCCTAAAGATAGGATACAATATTTGTTAGTTTTATTTATGAAAGAATAATAAACAATTAAAGAACAAAGAGCAGATGCTCGCCACTCGAGATATAGACCGGAAC